>ML822977.1:43031-70716 GCA_009831015.1 Picea engelmannii
CTTTTCATGTCATTTCTGGTGGTATGTGGAACGTCACATAATTCCTCACAGTTAGAGAGTTATGGCCATGAGAAGTTGGAGACCCCAGGTTTGGGTAATGGACCCAAGTTTGTTTGATGGGTAACGGTATGAGTTATGATATAGTTTTAGATAATACTATTCTATATAGATAGTACATGTCATGCCATTTATGGTGGTATGTATAATGTCACATAACTCCTCACGGTTTGAGAGTTATGGCCTTACGAAGTTGGAGGACCCTCATATGTCATCTAGAAGCCCCAAAAGGTCCAAGTAATCAAAGTGGTTTAAGAGATTTTAAAAGGTAAATAATAAAGTGAAGTGATGAGTGTATTATAATTCAAAGTGAATACAAAATAAATTATTTCAATAATAATTTTAATGGAGAAATTAGAAGTGAACCCAACCCTAAAATAAGGAAAGTGGGGCCAAGTGACCTAGAAGATGTTTTTAAGGAAGCTACTTGGAGAGTATAAATAAGAGGTAAGGCTCTCTCATTTGAATCACACTTGCGCATATTGAATATCTATAGGTGTATGAGGTATACAAATTATATCTAAGCCGAAATTCTGAGGAAAGTGAAGAAAATAAGGCTGAAATGCAAGGAAGGATAAATTCTTTTGATGGTACTTTCTAAGGTATGTTATTTTCAGGTCATCTCACCATTTTTGATATAACGTTTTTTCTATAATGATTCAGATCTTGAAATTTCTATGCAAGTGAGAAAACACATCCAAGTATATGTGGTTAAAAATTTATCTTGTGGGTCATTGTATTTCGGGAGTTACACTCTGTGGAAAATAGGGTTTGTGGCCAGTCCTAAAACTAGTCGAAATCAGGTATTTCGGGTAACAACGTCGAAACTTTTTCATAACAGATCCAAATTCAGTGAGAACAAATGTGTTGGTTAGTTTATAGTCTATAGTATTATTTGTAATATTTTTAGATCATTTCATAAAATATTTTGTACAGGGCACGCTCTACAAGGTCGCTCTCTAGAATAAGACATAATTCAACAAGGTATGCCATTTTTTCTATAAATCCTTTTCTGAGAGGTTCCAAGTAGTGACACTTGGAGGAATTGCACAAAACACACTAACGAACATTGTGTATCAGTTTCAGATCTTTATACATTACAGGTTTAAAGTTATGATTACTTCAAGTTAGGGTTGTTGACTAATCCAAAACGAGGCATGTGAGACTAAAGAAAAGTTTGATGAAAATGCTAGTCTCTTTTTTTTAAAGTTAAGGAAGATTTGTAGGAATGTGATCATATAAACCATGTCTATTACAAATCTATAAATCATATTTGGATGATGAAATTGATGAGGGCTTTTGGTTGTGGCACATGTTGAGTACATGGTTGAGACAAGTAGTTGATGAGTTGACACATACATGAGGTGTATAGTTGATGATGTTGGTACATATTGATGAGTCATAGTTGATGAGTAGTTGAAACATGATTGGTACATACTTTGCACATGGTTGGATGCACTTTTTTATGGTACAGGTTGATTACAGGTTGGTGCATGGTTGATGCACTTGTTTATGGTACAGGTTGATTACAGGTTGAGGTACAGGTTGATGCATGGTTGATGCAATTCTTTATGGTAGAGGTTGATTACAGGTTGAGGTACAGGTTGATGCATGGTTGATGCACTTGTTTATGGTATAGGTTGATTACATATTGAGGTACAGGTTGATGCATGGTTCAGATTTATTGATATAGGTTTACAACAGTATATCTCATAGTAATAGTGTGACAGTGGTTCCATTATTCTACTTCTACTTTAGGGTGGCAGGATGGGGCAAGGATAGGTGGTTGTAGCCGGAGAAAATTTGGGGTTGTAGCCTCCTTTTGGTTGTAGCCAGAGATTTGGGGAGTTGGAGCTTCCCTCAGGTTGTAGCCTGAGAAACTAGGGGGTTGGAGCCTCCTTCCAGTTTCAGCTGGAAAAACAAAGGAAGTTGGTGCTTCCAATGAATGTAATTCTTCAAGAAATATAAGAAAAATTATTTCGTGGTTTTCTCCCGATTTGGGTTTCCATGTAAAACACTGGTGTACTATGTATGTGTATGATTGTTCATTTGTTCATTGTTTATTTACTTTGCAGTTATTGGATGATAATGATTCATTGATATAACACTTGGATTATATGGTTAAAAGGGATTAAATTTCTCTATTACTGATTCACCCCCCCTCTTAGTAATCCAACAGGGTTAAGTTAATATACTTATGAAAATAGATATTTTATTAACGCAATTTAGGAAGTGGAAATTTCAGACTTACACGTGTTTCGACTAGTAAAAGCTATGATGAATATCATTACCTTATTCAAGGGTTGTTATTCATTTTTTTGGGCCTCCTTGATAGTTGGTCTTGAAATGCTAGAGTTCTTATCCTTGGCGTAGCCTATATCCTGAACTTTTATCTTAACAAAATTCAAGAAAAAATCATAATAGAGGGGATACATTTACTTACTTACCTGGAACCCACATACTTGGAAGTGATATCTAGGAAGGGTATTGAACTATAACCTTCCCTGGCATTCACGCATTTTTAAAGGACGTGTAACTTGTCATGTGGATTCTCTTCTCGTTGGGCTCCTTGTCATGTTTAATAGGTGCTAAAAGCGTCGACTATATGGATGAATGTTAATTATAGATGAACTATTGTGGGACTCGGTTGTAGTTTCTAATGGCTTCGATTATATGGATAAGTGTTATGGGTAGATGAACTATTGTTGGAATGTTCATAGTTTCTATTTCCGTCAAACATATTAATGCATGCCAAATTTAGCTGAACCCTTGGTGGAATGTTTCATAAATGGTAATTGCGTCGAATTTATTGATATGTGAGCCATGGTGAGAATGTTTCTTAGGTGCCATTTGCGCATGTAATTATGTGAACATATGATTGTTATAGAAATTGGTTCACTTTTGCACCATGAATTTAATGTTATGTCTGAATGGTTGTGCGATTCAAATTCTTTGCACCTTGAAATAAAATTAATGATTCTCTTGTGCCTTGAACGTAATGTGACTAGATTATTTTTGTGCATAAAAATAAAAGGGTTGAGTAAATAGATTCCCTTGCGCCATTGAAGTAATGATTGATGTGTGATTAATTGAGTACTTAGATTTCTCGCGTTGTTAATTATATGGATGTATGATTAGTTTTGTGATTATTTTACTCTTGCGCCACTATTTAATGTTGATGAATGATTTTTTAGAATCTCGATTTCTCACGTGCAATGAATAATTAAAGTTGATGAATGATTTACTTAGAAATTAGATTTCTCGCGTGACATGAATTTGTGATGTTGATGTATGATAGATAAAGTTGATGATACCCTTGCGCCGTGATTAATTGATGATTAATATTGATTGATTGATCTAGTTGATTTCGGCTTGATTGTATTAGTGGGATATAAACACCTCCTTGTTCATCAGAACAGTCTCTATCCCTGAGACCTTAAATGGTCAAAATCAATTGGATGAATCTTGGGCTTGAGTGTTGCTTATGTGTCTTGGAGGTCCTAACCATGTAGGATATGTTGGGCGGGTAGTTCCTTATTATTTATCAATATGGTGGATCATTATTTATATTGCTTCGGTTGATTGTGATGTGTTGAACTACGTCTCTAGTTATGTTTATGTGTTGATTATGTGTCGCTATCATTATGTTAATGCATTGGCCTGTGTTGTTATTGATTACTGAGGTGTCACTTGTATTTATTTGATTGTGATGTCGTGTTGATTATGCGTTCCTTTGAATTATGTGTTGATGTCAATTCCATGATGCTTTAAAAAAAAAAATATTACCTATTGTACCTAGTTTGTTTTCGTAACGATGGGGTCGCTACATATGGTATTAGAGCGGGTTCAACCCTGTGACTTGGGAATCCTTAGTCCTTCCACTATATTAAACACTTGATTAATAATTTATCGCTAATTAAAATTGAAATTGTTCATGTCGGTAATCCTGGAGAGAGGATGTCAACGAGGTAGATGACGTGGTGCTCGGGGAAGAGGTGTGACACCTCCAATAGCATCCACGCTGGAGGGGTCTAACCCCAAAGGAGAAGAACAAGTCATTGGACACGAGAAAATTGTTGTGGGGGATGTGGTTGATTGGAGAAGGTCCTTTTAGAGGATTTCAGAGGCCTTGTTTAACTGAATCAATAGAGATGAGGCCAGGGAGCCTGTACCCAATGACGTTTCATAGAACACTCCGACAGTCAGTGGTAGAATTCACAGAGAACTCGATAAGTTGAAGTTTCCCGAGTTCATGAGTGCCACGGATGGCTCAACCGCTAGGGCATGGTTGGAGAACACGGAGACATGATTTTCACTTTGTGATTATACCTCCAAAATGAAAGTATGCATGGACGTATTTCAACTGAAGAGGAGCTCTCTTCTATGGTGGAAGATGATCCTGCTACAACTAAACATGGTCTTCGAAGACATGTCATAGGAGTTGTTCGAGGATCAATTTCGGGAGAGGTATTTATCGGAGGAATTCATTGAGCGCCAACTCAATGATTTCAATGCCTTACGAAAGAGTGGTCGTACGGTGCTAGAGTATGAGGCCTGATTCATGGAGCTTCTTAGGTATGCTCTACATCTAAACATGAAGAAGCTAAAGTTCAACATGTGTGTTCGACCTTAACTTCAACATCCGTGCACAAGTGTGGATCCAAATGCCTCAAACATTGCATGATGCAGTCCAGAAGGCCCTCATAGCTGAGGAAGAGTTGACCAGAAGGGGTCAGGCTAGGACTCTTGCGAGATCAACTGGACAAATGACCTTAGGTAGGCCAACAACATCTGCTTCGGGGACCCAGAGTACTGGACTGAAGACCGTGTGTTGGACATGTGGAGAGCCACATTATCAGCAAGACCGTCAGGTTGAGAGGGACAGAGGAGTTGGATCAACATGACACACTACCATTGGAGATTCAGGCTAGGCCCATAGTACTGACATAGCGATGAACAACCACCAAGCCGAGCACCAGTCCACTGTGCTCAAGACGTCAGGCATGGGTGACGATCAAAATTTTAGTATTTGATAGATCCCAATGCTACATAAAATTGTATTTCTAGTGCATCGCTAAGGAGAATTAAGGTAAAGGAAGTCAAGCATGACTAGTTTAGGTACGTAGGGATGGCTTTGGGTGCCAAACATAAGGTTAGAGGAGAGGTTACGAGTTGTCACATTAACTTGGGAGATTTTGCAAACAAATCTCGACCTATTATGACGATATTAGGATCATATGACATCATGATCAGTATGGATTGATTGGAATCACACAATGCGATAGATGACTATAAGATGAGATGGTTGAGTTGACCATTGAAGAGGGACAGAGAAGAATGATGGTAGGAATAACCCAGGGAGTGTCCTTGAGGTTCATTTCTTCCCTACAACTACAAAAGTGCATGCGCAAAGGATGCAATTTATATGCAATATTAGTGCTAAATGACAAGGGCATGGCAGAAGGATTAGAAAACCTTCTGGTAGTACGAGAGTTTGTGGATGTGTTCCCAGAAGAGTTACTAGGTTTTCTTCCCAAAGGCAAGATGGATTTTACCATCGAATTGAAACCTGGAACCGAACCGATAGCAAGAATTCCTTATCATATGTTGACACCTGATTTACAAGAGTTGAAATTGCAACTGAAGGAGTTGTTGGACCTAGGACTTATACATCCCAATGTGTCACCTTGGGTTGGGCATGTTATTTTTCATAAGAAGGTGGATGGTTTGTGGAGACTTTGAATAGACTACCATCAATTGAATAAGGAAACAATCAAGAACCACTATCCGTTGTCAAGAATAGACGATTTGTTTTATCAAATGAAGGGAACGATGATGTTTTCAAAGATCAACTGGAGATCAAGTTATCACTAGTTATGAATTAAAGAGGAAGATATTCCTAATATCGCATTCAAGACAAGGTTCAGACAGTACGGGTTTACCGTTGCCGTTGGGATGGACAACGTCCCAGGGGTATTCAAGAGTTTGATGAATGGGGTGTTCCGTGAATACTTGGACAAGCTTGTTCAAGTATTCATTGATGACACATTGATATATCCTCGGACGATGGAGGAACGTGATGAACTTTTGCGCTTAGTATTACAGTGTTTATGGGAACACAAATCACGGGAAACTATCGAAATGCTCTCGAGGATTCATTGCTTAGGGAATGTTATATCTGACGAAGGCATCACTGTGGATACAACGAATGTAGAGGCTATTATGGAATGGACTGCTTTGACAAATGTACCAGGAGTACGCAACTTTTGGGTTTGGCGGGATATTACCGATGATTTGTCGAAGGTTTTTCGAAGATAGCAAATCTGATCGTGGAATTGCAGAAGAAAAACAAGAAGTTGTATGGACCAAGAAGTGCACATAAGCATTTCGAAGGCTCATTGGGTTGTTTATGACAGCGTCGATACTAAAAGTCCCTGACTTGGACATGGATTTATCAGTATGCACAAACACGTCCAAGGAGGGTTTAGGCGGAGTATCGACTCAAGACAATCAAGTGATTGCCTACATCTCAAGGAAGTTAAGAAGGCTCGAGGAGAACTACACAATGCATGATTGGGAGTTATTGTCCATTATGTATGCATGTAGAGTGTGGAGACACTATCTGATTAGACATAAATTCGAACAAAAGAAACAGATCATTGTGGAATGCAACACTTTTTGCGCTGAATGACTTGAACGCATGACAAAAGCGTTGGTCAAAATTACTTAGAAAATATGATTTGAGATTAAGTACATTAAATGAACTGTGAACAGAGCAACAGATGAGTTTAGTCGGAGACCATGAATATTCCCAGTGATACCTCTTGAGACGAATCTTCAAGAAATTATTCTAACTATAAAATTTGACGATGATTGGTATAAAGAGGTTAAGGAAATTCAGGACAAGACACCATGACTGTTATCACCGAAATTTCATCCGCACATGGCGACAAGAACTTCGCATCATAAAAACATCAATGAAGTCATTCATGGCACTCAATTAATTTCACAGCAGTCCAAAAGGGTCAAAAACTATACAAAGTAACCAAAAATTGAAGGGCGCTTCATAGTAGTTTGGTGCGCGCGCACATGCGCAGGACAAGAACGTACTCTGTGCGCATGCGCGCACGACGTGCGGCTGTCAATGAAAAAACCCGTGAACCTGCTAAAACGGCGCATTTATGAATTGGCCGGCCTCTCAACCGCTTACGGACCGGCTCCCGATCTGATTTGACTCCCAAATCCGAGCTGAATCCGCAGGGTAGGCAGGCTAATGATCTAAGGAAGCCCTAAAGGGCCCCTTTTCACACTTTGAAGAGGTTACATAATCGCCTGAGGATTTTCTATAAAAAGCCGCGAAGATACATTGTTTCGCAAGGAATTTCAGGCATTGTTATGCTGCTCAGATAGTTAAGGACTCATTCTTTAACGACAACACATCGGCAGCATCGCTGGGAGTTCTTTCACTGCCATGCTCAGTTCTTCTCATTGTAAGGAAAGAAAAAATTTTGAGGGCCTCAAAGATCCTTTCGTTGGGGGAAGAAGGAACCACAGTTCTCTTCCTTCATCGTGCTCCGATTTCATCAATAGACCAGCTCAAAACCATTGGTGACATCTGTCTTTTCTGTTTTTTGGTGTTTGTTGTTTCTTTTCACAGTTTTAATTTGTTTTCAGTTGATATTAGATTGTAGTTTGTTCTGTATTCTCTAACCTTTCTTTCCGCAGCTGTCATGCCCTGCAAGACCCAACAGGGCATGTAAGCACCCTCGATTTGCTCACCAGGTGACGAATTGGGTGCGAACAATGACGATACCAAGTTTGAAGGATATACAGTGGACATCAATGGATTGATGGAATATAATAACTGGATTTACGTACCTCCTAATGATAAATTGAGAAATTTTATCTTAATGAAGCTCATAGAGAAGTATGCATGGCTGATCCAGGAGGCTCCTCAGGTACAGAAAATGCTCAAAAATGAAAGTTCTCGAAATCAGATGAAATCAATTCCATTACGTCTGGATCGTCATACTGATTCCGACCATATATTTACTTCCTCAAGTGGACACCATATGTGAGAGTTATCAAACTCTGATCGATTTCCCAAACAGGTAAAATGTCAACAGCTAACAGGAAAAAGTCAACGTTGACGTCAACATGATGTCATCACGATGATGTGGAATCGTGACATGTGTCAGAGAACAAACATGTTGACTGGGAAGGTGGCAGATGTGGTCCAATCGAGTTTTGACAAGTGGCACAATCGAGGGCAAGTTAAACAGTACCACATGGCCCAAACATGGGATGCCACATGGCACCCCATAATTCATTGACATATGTAAAAGGAATGTTGGAGGCTAGAGGAATCAACCTCGATACCTCTAGCATTAGGGATCTCTTTGGGTAGTTTGGGTACCAACACACCACCATGTGTTGTTACACGTCAAAATTACTCACTTCGATAGTGTCGCAAGTGTCGTCATTACAAGTGTCGCAAGTGTCGCATTTTGCTCACAAGTGTCGCAAGTGTCAGGGAAGCATACTTCCATGATGCCTATGTCATGCCTATAACGACATGAGAAGGACACTTGAAACACCTCAAACATTTGATTTAGAAGAGGAGAAATGAGTCATCACGCTTACAAACCTTTTGCCATCTGAAAGCACCTCAAAAATTGAGCTTTTGAAGGAGAGCGCTCCCTATACCTCTTCTGGGAGCGTCGGCGCTCCCCCTTACACTGTCTGGGAGAATTATAAAGCTCCTATGGCCCTTTTGAGGGAGAGCTATGGATTTTAAAAGCACGGGTGCCCCCCTAAAGCCTACTAGGGAGCGCTATAGCGCTCTGATGGCCCTTTTGAGGGAGCGCTACCAATTTTGGGTAGTGGTTAAGTTGTTGAGATGAATGGGGGAAGGATCCTTTCATTCTTGGAAGGAAGTTGGATTCGAATCCCTAGTCTAGCCATGATCTTAGGGTAGGTCCTCAACTGAAGGAGGCAAATCCTCAACTTCCCCAAGGATATCTCAAGTGATTAAAGCCTCTCCAAGGCTATATAAGAAAGCTTTCTAATGGTGAAAGAGGACTGCAAAAAGGAGAATCACACCAAACTTATGATCTCATAAGTGGTGTTGGAACAAAGATATTTTGGAAGCAAGAGACCTATGATCTCATAGGGAGTAATCAGTGAAGCTTCCATCATTCGGATCGTGGATCTTTTGAGCAAGGGGTAGACAAGGAGGACTTTACGAAACTGTTGCAATTCATCTACGGCTGTAAGCAATGTTTTGTCCTCATTAATATAATTTGCTTGGCCTGTTTCTTTCTAATTCGTGTTCAATCTCACATGAATTTGTCTCTTTAGTAGATAGATCTATTTCAGACTAATCTTGATAGAGTAGGAAGTGGTCGTGCTGTTGTTTTTTCTACAGGGCTCATTGAGGAGCGAAAGATTGGAGCTCAACTCGGAGCGTGCAGGGAAAAACACCGATAAAAAGGTACTTTTGTTCTCCTTCTTCCTCATGCATTAGTTTGTATAGATCTGAAAGGAAGTCAGTGTCCATGTTAAGCACTTTTTGTCTTAGAGTTAAGAGTCTATCTCTTTGAGGCAATCTACCTGTCCGCATGGAGATTTTCCTACAACAGAAACTGGTGACTCCACTGCGTGGAAGCCTTTCAAGTTGATTTCGGGCTAGATACCCTGCCCGTACATTCTGATTGGACTGTCAATTGTTCCCGCCCTGGGGATGACTATGAGTTGGTGACCTTAGTAGCCACAATCATTAGGGTCTCACACAAGGTGACGGTGAAGGGAAGTCTCACTATACCTGGAACAGACATTGATCAAACTCACTCGGGCTCCTTGGAGGGTAAATCCAAAATTACTGCGTGGAAGCTTGCACCAAGGCGTAAGTCCGTTAAGCAGGTCGCCAACGTAACTGATCCACCCGCTCTATCCCCACCCCTTCCTATTTTGATCTCGCGACTTTGGATTTAATCACCAACTAGTGGTTTCATTGTGGGAAGGTTTTGTTTGATTAATTGCTTCTCAGATTCATAGCGTGTGTTGTTTGTTTTACTTAGTGGACCTTAGGTCGAGTCAGTGTTAATGGAATCGAATCTTGGGAGTACCAATGGAGGAACCCCTTCTCCTGGGGAACCTTATACCTTTCCTTCATTTGGAAACTTTGGTCCTCCATATGTTGCCACACTGAGTCTTCCAGGACTCACTATTGGATTACTGGTTTGGTTGTTCCCCACTCCGGTGATCCCGAATCCTCCAAATGTTTTAGTTGCACCTAATACTTTGGATGTCAATACACCTCCCACACATCAACCTCATGTCGAATTTTCTCCTTCTTTGTCCATCAAGTCTCCTTCCATTTCTCCTTCTTCGCCTAGTGAAATCTCTAAAGCAAGTAGCCAGGTTGATCAGAAGAAGAAGAAACGGAAAGAGAAGAAGAAGAAGAACCCGAAAAGGACAAAGACCCCAACAACATCAGATGTTGGCTCTAAGAAACCAGTTACTGTTAATAGTACTGGGAGTGTTGATGAGGTCAACAAGATTAAAATGAAGAATCCAAAACCCAAATTGCCTTGCAGCCTTTGTAAGGGTGACCACTTTCTGAGGGATTTCCCCGGTCTTACCCAGGTCTTAGAAATGTGGTCCTCCACGTCATCGGCCTCTGTCGGTCATGTCAATGATACCCCGTCAACTAGTGATGTTCAGGTTGGTAAAAAGAAGCAAACTGTCAAGTTCCCTTGCATGTTATGTAAAGGTAATCATTACTCTCACCTTTGTCCTCGCATGGACAAGGCTTCTTCTCTTTTGGAAAAACTTCAACTTCCAAAAGGTTATCATAAGATTTCCTCTGACCCATCGTTGGTTGATGGACTGGTCAATCCGGTTCCATCTCTGGTCAGTCTGGTTGATCAGGTGGTTAATCTAGTTTCCTCCTCGATTGAACCACGAACCCAAGTAGTTGATCCAGTTCTGTCATTGATCAACCCTGCTCTTCATCAAAAGAGCGACACCAAAGTGGTCGATCCGTTTTCATCCGCGGTCTATCCCACTCTCCCGTTAGAGAGTGACACCAAAGCGGTCGATCTGTTTCCACCCGTTGACCCCATTCTTCCCTTGGACAATGAAACTCGAGTGGTTGATTCGGTTTCGCCGCCAGTCGATCCCATTCCTCCATTGAGGAATTTCAAAGTGACTGATCCATTCCCTTCCTCGGTCAGTCCCACTCTTCCTCTGAAGAGTGCCAAAGTGGTCTATCCAAGTCCACCATTAGTTGATCCGATCCAATCATCGGTCGATCCTACTCTCCTTCTAGAGAGTAAACCCGATACTGCCCATGTTTTTCTCGTTAATACAGACTCTACCGTATCAGGGGGCATTCCTCCTCCTCCTGTAAAACCCCCTCCAAGTATCGAAGCCATCCTTTTTTATTGGGGTGTGGTAACTAGACCTCGTCTTCCCTCCCACATTCCTTTCCAGATTACAGTACAGGTTCGTGGTCGGGACGTTCCTCAAACACTAATAGATGAAGGTGCGTCCGTTAGTATTTTGTCTTATGTTGCTTGGTACGCTTTGGGTTGTCCGCAACTTGCACTGGTTACATAGAATCTGTTAGCTTTTAATAGAAGAACTAGTCAACCTTTAGGGATCCTTCCTCAGTTTCTTATAACTTTGGGAGGGAAAACTGTCTTTATCGATGTCATGGTAGTCCTAGACCCCTTGGATTTCTCTTTACTCCTTCGGTGGGATTATGTCTATGCTATGAAAGGTCTCGTATCCACCCTTTTATGTGTGATATCTTTCCCTCACGATAGAAGACTTGTGACTATTGATCAACTTTCATTCATCGACCCCGACTGGGTTACCTCCCTAAGTGGCTCTTATATGCAGACAGTATCACCCCCATCGCATGTCAATTATGTGGCGTTGCCTCACATGACCTCAACTTCCGATGATTTGGATCCGGTAGTTGACATGGTGATCTCTTCAGTAGGGTTATTGGATCTTGATCTCCTTACCCCTGTCACGACCCTCGACATGTGTTCCTTCTCGAGTGATTATCTTCCATCCAATGAAGATCTCTTGGAGGCCATGACCACATTTTATCCCTTGCCATGGTATCCTTCCAAAGCATTATCCTCTTGGAATCCATGATCAAGACAAAACCACGAGCATAGTTTCTCTTCTCTGTGGCAAGCTCGTTAAAAAATGAAACATAGGTCCTAAGCATAGTTATTTTCCTATGTCAAGCTTGTTAAAAAATGAAACAGTCACCTCTCTTGAACCTTCTTTTAATCCACCCTTATCCATCGATTAATGAATCGAAGCTTGAAGGTCTTGTCTCCAGCCTTTGATGATCATTCTGGAGTTAAGCCACTAGCTTTCATGCTGGGGGCATACTGAGCTTAGTCTTTGTTCTTTCTCGTGCTCGTAAATACATGAGAATGCATCCGGGTAGACTTTTATCTCTTTTTCGGACCTGTATGGATACACGAAAAAGGAACCCCCTGGAGTCTCCTTTAAGCTTTTTTCAGACTCTCTAAACATGAAAATATTGCCGAGTGATCTTGCTTCCTTTCACACTCGTTAAAATGTTCGAAAGGGCGTCTTTCGAGTGGTAGTTTATCTCTTTTTCAGCCTCATGAGACTAACTGTACGAAAAAGGAACTGAGAGAGTTCTCTTTTAAGTGTTTTTCTAGACTCTATAATCATGAAAAACCTTCAAGTTTTCTTTCTTTGGACTCGCTAAAATAAACATCGACAGGCCCATACGGGATCGAACCCTTAGTTCTTCCAGTTCGTTAAACAAAGGAAGAGGGACTTACCGAAGGTGAGTCATATCGAGCATGTTTTATCCTCCTCGAGCTCATTAAATCAAAAAGAGGTATGTGTCTATCTGGATGTGGGAAAATTTGAAAGAAGCAAGCCGAGCAGTCTCTTGAGAACATTACCAAGTAACTCTTAGATTCGCCCTTGAACACGACACTTTGTCTTTTGCACACATTACAATCTGTTGAACCTCTGCACTGAGCCAATCCTTTGAGTTTTTTTTCACTCCTTTGGGTCACCTGACGTAAGTCACAACATCCACTGCATCATAAAGTTTTGGTCCATGTCATGTTTCTGTTGTTGTGCCTCAGTGTTCAAGGGAAGTATCTGCCTTGAGAGTCAGCCATCACAAATATCTTGTCTCAATACCCATGTCAGTCCATGTTCATTTGATCTACCAATTACATCTCTGTTTCTATTTCGTGTCATTGATGGGGGATACATTAAGGCCCTCCTTCGACGAGCCTATTCCTGTCGACTTCAACACATTATCCATGAGTTAGACTTAGAAACTAGTTAGTACTTTGGGACCTGCATGCCTCAATGGTAGGCCTCCTCACATCCGACAACAGGTTTACATCACTGACCTCTGATCAGATGATTCCACGGATGTTCGACTCCAGCTCATCCATTCACATTCATTGAAATGTACTAGGGTACCTTGGGAATCATTGACATTAATGGTGATCTCCCTCGTGCTTGTTAATGGTTGACATCATTGACCGGTAATCAAGTGGTTTATTCCATGTTCGACATCAGGAAATCTATTCACATGGTTAGATTCGTGCTACATCGGGATCGGTAAGAAGACCCTAGGTTGAGTGATCACTTTGATATGTATTTTTCCCAGGTTGCGATGGAGTTTCTCTTGAACAATGACACATATATTTTTACATAGATCCACTTTGTATTGGTCGTGGTTGTGTCTTGTCATCTCGTATATCCACTGTGTATTCTTCATGGTTACGATTAGTTCAAGTCATAAGAGTATAGATCCACAGTGTATTTTCAGTGGCTATACCTTTTTATCAATACAATTATGGATCCGCAGTGTATTTTATGGTGGCCATACCTTGCAAATCTTGATCACCCAAGCATAGGTATGCCTGCCTTGGGTTTGAAACATGTCATAATATTTTTTGGATGTTTTTGTGCAGCTTCTGTCAGGTTCTCTGCATCTATACCCTTGCTTGAAAGTCTACAAATCATTTCAGTTATCAGTTCCTGTCTTCTAACTTCATACTTTGGGGGGCAATCTGTTACACATCAAAATTACTCACTTCGATAATGTCGCAAGTGTCATCATTACAAGTGTCACAAGTGTCGCATTTTTCTCACAAGTGTCGCAAGTGTCAGGGAAGCATACTGCCATGATGCCTATGTTGTGCCTATGATGACATGAGAAGGATACTTGAAACACCTCAAAAATTTGATTTGGAAGAGGAGAAATGAGTCAGCAGGCTTACAAACCTTTTGCCATCTGAAAGCACCTCAAAAAATGAGCTCTTGAAGGAGAGCTATCCCCTATACATCTTCTGGGAGCGTCAGCGCTCCCCCTTACACTGTCTGGGAGCGTTATAAATCTCCTCTGGCCCTTTTGAGGGAGCGCTATGGATTTTGAAAGCGCTGGCGCCCCCCTAAAGCCTACTAGGGAGCGCTATAACACTTTGATTGCCCTTTTGAGGGAGCGCTACCTATTCTGGGAAGTGGTTAAGTTGTTGAGATGAATGGGGGAAGGATCCTTTCATTCTTGGAAGGCAGTTGGATTCAAATCCCTAGTCTAGCCATGATCTTAGGGAAGGTCTGCAACTGAAGGAGGCAAATCCTCAACTTCCCCAAGGATATCTCAAGTGGTTAAAGCCTCTCCAAGGCTATATAAGCAAGCTTTCTAATGGTAAAATAGGATTGCAAAAAGGAGAATCACACCAAACTTATGATCTCATAAGTGGTGCTCGAACAAAGATATTTTGGAAGAAAGAGACCTATGATCTCATAGGGAGCAATCAGTGAAGATGCCATCATTCGGATCGTGGATGTTTTGAGCAAGAGGTAGATAAGGAGGACTTGACGAAACTGTTGCAATTCATCTACGACTGTAAGCAATGTTTTGTCCTCTTTAATATAATTTCCTTGGCCTGTTTATTTCTAATTTGTGTTCAATCTCACATGAATTTGTCTCTTTAGTAGATAGATCTATTTCAGACTAATCTTGATAGAGTAGTAAGTGGTCGTACTGTTGTTTTGTCTACAGGACTCATCGAGGAGCAAAAGATTGAAGCTCAACTCGGAGCGTGCAGGGACAAACGCCGATAAAAAGGTACTTCTGTTCTCCTTCCTCCTCATGCATTAGTTTGTATAGATCTAAAAGGAAGTCAGTGTCCACGTTAAGCACTTTCTGTCTTAGAGTTAAGAGTCTATCTCTTTGAGGCAATCTACCTATCTGCAGGGAGATTTTCCTACAACATGTGTCTTATTGTACCAAGTCCACATTATATTATTTAAAGTGTGGCTAATGTATGGGCAGAGGCGGAAGGGGGCTGGGGCCTAGACCTAGTGTGCGATTATGTGTGCTACCCCATACAACCATACACCAACACTCCACTACATGGATAAGCCATGGGCGCAAGGGCCATGGGATACAGGCTTAACCAACGACGCCAAAAATTCCATGGGACTCAGGGCTATGACCAACATCTAGGCACGTAGAACAGACCTCAGTCCTATTACATATTGACATGTGACCGGTGCTAGCGGGGGTAAGGGCCATCACACATCCCCTAGGGGGATGGCGCTTGGGCATATTAAGCCACTTGACCCTGTATAAGGTGTGTGCACCCATTAAAGAGGGGATGGTTTTGATTTTTTCAACAAAGTGGATTTTTTTGCTATAGTTTTGGCTCAGATTGGGTGTTTTTGGAGATTTCTTGGCCATTTGGAGGGGGATTTGATCCCAAAAAGAGGCCAGATCGTTTTTGGAGTTGGGATTCTCTAACTGAGCCTAAAAACTATATCAACCAGGATTATTGATCTTGAGAGGGTCCTTTTGTATGCAGGGAAAGTAAAGAGGAGTTTAAGTTAATGGCTCATTTCTCATGTTTTGAGGGGCATTTAGTCATGTTTTTAGAGGAGATTGTTGAGGCATGAGTGCATATGCATAAGGAGGTCTTGTACATCATATCTGAATCTTGTTTGTAATAGAAAGATCTATTCTAAAGAGAACTTGAGAATTTAAAGATCAATAAAGAGGTCTTCCACTTGGAAGTGGGCCCAAAGACTTAGCCACACATTGGTGAACTCCGTTAACAAGTTATTGTTGTCTATTTCTCTTTTTTTTGCAGTTATCTTCTCTTATTTTGCAACATGGTTTATGATGGATGAACTCTTTAATCATTCATGAGCATCAATTTAATGTCAATTTTTTATTAATTCCTTCCAAGAAATTAATGGCTTCAGAAGGAGAAACTTCTCCACAAACTAAGAAGTTCGAAGAAGCATTTTTCTCCATGTCATAAATGGTCAAAGTGTTATATGATGATTTCTTGGAGAGAAATAAACCTGTTCTAGGAGAAATTTTCATGAAGGGAATGGAGAATCTTCAAAGTTTCCTCCTTCGCCACCTTCACCACCATCTTCTCCTTCTTCTTCAAGTTCTACTTCAAATGTTATTTCTCATTCTACAACATCTACCATACAAAAACAAACACATAAGCATAAGTCTAACATGCCTTTGTTAAAGCTTGATGTTAAGTTTGAGTTTCCTTTGTATGATGGAGAACTAAATGTGGAAAAGTTGGATAATTGGATAAGACAAATTGAAGTGTATTGCAGGATACAAAAAATCATAGATGATGAGACTATGATCCATCTTGCTAGTCTCAAGATGGGAGGAACTACCATTGTGTGGTGGGAAAGCAGGACTAAATAGGATCTTAAAAAGTTTGGTAAGACTCTATATTCATGGCTTGATTTTACATCTGCTTTATGGAAGCAATTTTATCCTCTAGCTTACATGCAAAAAGCTATTATGTCATGGAAAAACGGTTATACACAAAGGACAAATTGTTCAAAGTTATACACAGGAGTTTCGAAAAGAGATTTATTGTTGGGAATACCATTGGATACTCAAGAGACATTTCTTAAGTATATAGGTGGTTTTCATAGTTATTTACGACATACCATTCTCATGTTTAATCCAACTAGTTTAGATGAGCTATGTGTTCAAGCGACTCATCTTTAATCTAGAGGCAAGAATGTAAATGTTGATTTTGTAAAACCATTTAAACCTACTGAAGGAAAATTAAAAGGCAAGGGTAAAGAGAAGTTCAAAGGGAATAAAACTAATACAACGAAGAAGGAAAAAAATGCATGCACTCATTTTAAGAAACAAGGCCATAGTGAGGATCGTTGTTGGATCCTTCACCCAGAATTGAAACCGACAAAGTTCGGAAATAAAGGGAAGCCAAAGATGGCTGCAACAACTCAAACAGATTTGGGGTCTAATTTGGGAGATGAGACCAAGGTCACAGTCACATGAATCAAAGGTAAAAATTATGAATTTAGTACAAGTTCTTCAGTTCAGTCTTTAAAAGTTGATAATGAAGTTGATGAGATCAAATGAACATAAATTTTTCACATAAGAGTAATTTCCAAACATGCAAAAATTGATACTCTATTTGACAGTGGCTCACAAGAAAATTTGATATCAGAGACAATTGTTAAAAAGTTGGGATTAATAACTAAACCTCATAAGAAACCATATCCTTTAGGATGGATTCATAATGATAATCAGTTGCAAGTGAATAGACAATGTGTCCTAAAGTTTGCAATCAATTCACAATTTATAGATGAGGTTGAGTTAGATGTGGTTCCACTAGATATATATGGTATTGTACTTGGGCGTCCATATCTGTATGATAGAAAATCAATATTCTATCGTGAAGACAATAAGTATCAATTAAATAAAGATGGAAAATAATATGTTGTAATGGCTCATTGGAAGAAATTGAATCTATCACTAATCAACTCAGGGAAAATGAAGAGAATTGTAAATGTCAGTAAGAGATATTTACTAATGGTTGTAAAATCTAAACACACTGTCGGAATTGATACTTTCAAAAATTGTGATACAAAGTTGAAAGATGAATTAGTTAGAATTGTTTCTGATTATGATGATATATTTCAAGTCCCAAAAGGATTACCTCAAAAGAGACAAGTTGAACATGAGATACAGTTGCAGCAGGATGTTCCTCTTCCTAACATTGGAATGTACAGGTTATCAGTTTTGGAAAATGAAGAAATAAAGAATTAGGTACAAGAGCTGGTTGAACAAGGGGTCATCAGGCCAAGTGATTATTCATGTGGTTCACCTATCATCCTGGTGCCAAAGAAAGATGGCACATGGTGCATGTGCGTAGACTTCCGAGCCTTGAACAAGATCACGGTAAAAAATCATTACCCTTTGCCTCACATTGATGATTTATTAGATCAATTGAAACATGCGGTTTATGTTACTAAGTTAGACTTAAGAAGTGGTTACCATCAAATCAGAATTGTTGAATAGGATATATGGAAACCTACTTTTAAAACAAAACAAAGATTATTTGAATGGTTAGTGATGCCATTTGGGATTACTAATGCACATGCTACTTTTATGTGGGTAATGAACGATGTATTCAGGCCATTCATTGATGAGTTTGTAATAGTCTACTTAGATGATATTCTTATTTTTGGTAGGACCAGGAAAGAGCATGTACAACATGTTAGGCATATACTTTCAGTGTTGTAGAGAGAGAAATGTTTTGCAAAGTTGTCAAAATGTGAATTTGGCAAAACATCTCTTGTATATTTGGGTTACATTGTAGGGGGTGGAGAGATTAAGATTGATCCCTCTAAAGTTGAGTTCATTGTAAATTGGCCAAAGCCTACAAATGTAACTGAAGTAAGAATATTCATGGGGGAAACACATTATTGGAGGAAGTTTATTGCAAACTTCTCTCTAATTGCAACACATTTTCATGCATTGACAAGTGTGAAAAGGGGATTCTAGTGGGGAGGAAGCCAACAAAAGGCTTTCGATACTTTGAAAGTAAAGATTAGTAAAAATCCTATTCTGGCATTGCCAAATCTCCAATAGTCTTTTGAAATTGAAACCGATGCAAGTGACTATGCCATGGGGGCAGTGTTGATGCAACACAAAAATCCCATATGCTATCCTTCTGAGACCTTCACTTCAACAATAATTAACTATCCAACCTATGATAAAGAATTGTATGCTCTAGTACAAAGTGTTAAAAAGTGGAAACATTATTTAATGGGAAAAGAAACAATAATACATACTGATCATCAACCATTACCGTATCTACAATCACAAACTAAGCTACAACAATCAAGGCATTTTAGATGGATGGGGTTTTTGCAACAATTTCATTTGGTCATCAGATATAAAAAGGGCATTCATAATAAAGTTGTTGATATGTTATCAAGACCTCCTAGTACAATTTCTACAATCCTTAAGCACAATTCAATTACTCATGAAAGTTACATTGAACAATATGACAAGAACAAATATTTTAAGGAATACTATGCAACTTTAAGTCATGGTAAAAGAGAAGAAGAATTGAATTATCATATTAAAGACAAACTTTTGTATCATTTGGGAAAATTATGTATTCCAGAAAGTGAAAGGGTCCATGTGATCAGGGAGGCACATACTTCTCTTATAGAAAGACATTTTGGTGTAGACAAAATAGTTGCTCAGTTACAAATATTTTGTTATAGGCCTCGAATGCATGAAAATGTGTCTAAGTATGTAAAAGGATGTACTATGTGTGCAATAAGAAAACCAAGTAACATAAATATAGGATTGTACACTCCACTTCCTATTCCTTCTAGACCATGGGAAAGTGTATCTAATTCCTTGTAAAAAGCAAGTCACAACTGAACAAAAAACTCAAATGTTCTTTGAAAATGTGTGGGTTCATTTTGGGTTACCTACTTCTATTGTATCTGATCGAGACTCCAGTTTCATGGGGAAATTTTGGTCAAGATTGTGGGAACTTATGGACACCAGGCTAAAGAAGAGCACAATATTTCATCCATAGACGGATGGGCAAACATAGGTGGTGAATAGAACGATAGTGCATCTACTTCGGGCATATTGCAACAAACATCCCAAGCTTTGGCATGAAAATTTGTGTTATTTACAACATGCGTATAATCGAGCCAAGCATTCTTCTACTCAAAGATCTCCATTTGAAAAATGTTTGGGTTACTTTCCAAAATCTCCTTTGGATTTTGTCTTTGAGAAAGACATTGCAACATACAGACACAATAATGTGGACATGGCTACAAAGTTCATTGAACGGATCCAGTTGATTCATCAGGTCGTACAAGAATAGTTGGAGAAAATCCAAGACAAGTACAAGGCGAGGCATGATATGCATCGAGTTGATCATCAGTTCAAAGCAGGAGATCAAGTCTGGTTATACATCAACAAGGAAAGGATGCAAGGAGAAGGTAAAAAGCTAAAACCAATTCGTTGTGGTCCTTTCAAAATTTTAGACAAGATTGGTACTAATACTTTTCGATTAGAATTGCCTCCATATATGAAAATTTATTAAGTTGTAAATGTGGAAAACTTGATATTGTATGAGCCTCCTATGATCGAAGATCAAGGAGAGAATGTCTAGATTACTACCATAGAATATTTTTCTCTTGAGTCTGTACTTCTTGCAGGGGCGATGTGGAATATCTTCAAGTGGGATTGAAGGGCACAGATCCAAGTCATGCCAAGTGGATGGAGACTTGAAAAGTGAGGACACAATATCCTCACTTATTTACCAACTAACACCAAACTTTTGGTGGTCCAAAAACTTCCAAGTGGGGAGGAATGATCTAGGAATCTCCTCAAGTCCAGAAAATGCTTAAAAATGAAAGGTCTCGGAATCAGTTGAAATAATTTCCATTGTGTCCCGCTCATTGTGATGATTTTGGCCATAAATTTACTTCCTCAAATGGATGTCGTATGTGAGATTTATCACACTCCGATTGATTTCCCAAATAAGCAAAAAGTCAATGTTGACATTAGCATGATGTCATGCTGATGTCATCATGATGACGTGGCATCGTGACACATGGAAGAGAAGAAGAATGATGATTCGGCAGGTGTCAGACATGGTCCAATCGGGGTTTGAAAAGTGGCACAATCAAGGTCAAGTTAAACGGTGCCATGTGGCACAAACATGGGCTGCCACGTGTCACCCCATCATTCATTGACATACGTAAAAGGAATGTTGGAGGCTAGAGGAATCGACGTCAAGACCTCTGGCATTGGGGAGCACTTTGGGTAGGTCGGGTACTAACCCGTCACCATGTGTCTTATTGTACCAAGTCCAAATTATATTATTTAAAGTGTGTCTAAGGTATGGGAAGAGGCGAAAGGGGGTTGGGACCTAGACCCAGCTCACGGTTACGTGTGCTACCCCATACAAACATACACAAATGTTCCATTAATGGATAAGCCATGGGCACGGGGGGCACATGATATGGGCTTAACCATTGGCGCCAAATATTCCATGGGACTCGGGGCTATGACCAACAGTTGGGTGCACAAAACGAACCTCGGTCCTATTACATATTGACATGTGATTGGTGTTAGCGGGGGTAAGGGCCAACGCGCAGCCCCTAAGGGGTTGGCGCTTGGGCATATTAAGCCAATAACCCTGTATAAGGTGCGTGATCCCAGGCTAGAGGGGATGGTTTTGATTTTTGCAACAAAGTGGATCTTTTTGCTATATTTTTGGCCCATATTGGGCGTTTTTGGAGATTTCTTGGCCATTTGGAGGGGGATTTGATCCCAAAAAGAGGCCATATATTTGTGGGAATTTGGGCTTCTCTAACTGAGCCTAAAAACTATATAAACTGGGATTATTGAGCTTGATAGGTTACTTTTGTGTGAAGGGAATGTAAAGAGGAGTTTGAGTTAATGGCCCATTTCTCATGTTTTGAGGAGCATTTAGTCATGTTTTGAGAGGAGATTGTTGAGGCATGAGTGAATCTGCACAAGAACGTCTTGTACAACATATCTGAATCGTGTTTGTAATAGCAAGATCCATTTTAAAGAGAACTTGAGCATTTAAATATCAATAAAGAGGTCCTCCACTTGGAAGCGGGCCCAGAGATGTAGCCACACATTGGTGAACTCCGTTAACAAGTTCTTGTTGTCTATTTATCTTTCTTCTTGTTTTTATCTTCTCTTATTTTTCAGCATGGTTTATGATGGATGAACTCTTTAATCATTCATGAGCATCAAGTTAATGCCAATTTGTTATTAATTCCTTCCATTTTTGGATCAATGGCTCATCCAAGAGTCACAAAGATGAGGGAGGACCTTAAGCCCTTATTCTTCTGGACAGGATGAAGGCGGAATTAGTTAGCTATGTGGAAAGGTGTCTAGAATGTCAGTGAGTGAAGGTTGAACATAGACATCCGACAGGATTACTACAACCAACACTATTCTGGAATCACGATGGAAGGCCATTTTGATGGACTTCATTATTGGATTGTTGTTGAAGGCAAGGAAGCACAACTCGATTTTTTTGGTAGATGACACTGTGATGAAGAGTTCACATTTTATTCATGTGTGTATGATATATCAGGCACTAGACATAGCTAGAATTTTGTGAGAAAGACTGTGAAACTACCTGGCATGCCAAAAATAATTTATCTGATAGAGGGTCGATGTTTACAGGATGATTGTGGACTAGTTCCCAAGAGGCCTTGGGAACACAACTGAACTTTAGTGTGACATATCACCATGAGACAGACGGGATGAAAGAAGTAACGAACCAAATTTTGGAAGATATGTTGTGTATGTATGTGTTGGACCAACAGAAACGTTGGGAAGAGTTCTTTCCACTGGTAGAATTTGTGTGCGACAATGGATAACAAGGTATCATTAAGATGGCACCGTTTGAGTTTCTCTACGGGAGACCATTTCAGATTCCATTGAGTTGGGATTGAATTGAAGATAGGGTCCTGGTGGGACCATAAATGATCCAAGAAATGGAAGAGCAAATGCAAATGATAAGACAAGGGATTAAAGAAGCGCAAGATCAAAAAAATAGTTATGTTGATGTGCATCACGTTGACTGAAATTATGAAGTTGGTGACTGAGTTTTCTTACAGGTGAAACTGCACAAGAGTTGAATTAAGTTCGGAGGGGGTGATAAACTCTCTCCTAGGCTGTGGGGCCTTTCTAATTTGTGAAAAGGAAGGGACCCGTGGCCTATCGACTAGCCATGCCTCATTCTTTGAGTCATTTGCATGATGTTTTTCTTGTATATGTTTGTGACATTATGTTAGTGATCCTACACATGATATTGACATCAGTTCCTTGCAGTGTCGGATGAGGGTACAATCACGGCGAATCCAATCTGCATTCTGGACCATCGCATTGGACAACTACGACATCGAGCAGTGGATTAGGTCAAGGTCCAGTGGGACAATTATAGTACATGCTCGTCTACCTGGGAGGACACATATGATATGCATCAACAATTACTTACTTAATTGATAGAGTATACATATAGATCTTGTCACATACTTTATATACTGCATTTTTATACATTGTACAACTTCGGGACAAATTTTAAAACAGTAGGGGGTGTATGTAACATCCTGCTCTTGCGAGCACATGTTATTGACTTATTCTTGAGGACAGTTGCATGCAAGTGATCCGATTATAGTACATGGTTGTCTGTTTCTCTTATGGAGTCTTATGATGATGTTGATGGATTATGATTTATGTTGTTTGATATCTATGTATTGACATATGTTATTGACAAGTTTTCCTTGAGTGTGCAGGACACTTGACAGATTGAGGATGTCTATGGCATAAATGGACCACCTTGGACTTTGGATTGAGTCAGGGAGTGGATTGTACTGGTTTGAGTACTTCATTTATGCATATGTGACATGTGATCAATTATATTATGATGTTGTTATGGATTATTGACAATGTTTCGTTGATGGATGTAGAATGACGATTGCTTGCTAATCTGACTCACATAAGGAGTAAAGGGGCCATGCACATAGACCGGATATTGAAGGAGAGGTGTGGCAACATCCCTATCACAACCTACTAGCACTCCCACCATGGCTCGAATTTTGGGTTAATGATTACCTAGTTCGATATGTCCATGATTCCATGAGGGAAGACTGAGACAGTCGCTCACGAAGATTTCTAAGGGGTGTGCAATAAGGCAGGGTCCTTATTCCCTAGAAGCCCTTAGTCTCTCACAAGGTTTCTCGAATGGAGTGTTGACTCCAAGGGTTGGAAAACTACAAAAACCAGTCAAAGACGAGTGGAACTCTTGGAGCACGAAGTGCATCTTGAAGGGCACGTCACATAATTAAAATTTGAATCAAAGGCAAGTGGAACCCTTAGAGAACGGTGTGTCTCTTGAAGGGCACGTCGCAGAATTAAAAATTGAGTCAATGAATCTAGGTGGCCTAGAAAACCTTGAGCGAATAATTAAACCTTGTAAAATCTTTAAGCATTGATGGATTTAATTAATTAATGAATTAAGGATTGAATTAATTAATTACGAATCCCCAAATGAAAATCTAAGACTATACAAAAGGTATGCCTAAGTGGGTAAGAAGACTAAAACTAATTATTAATTAAATAACATGGGAAAGAAGCAAGTCAATTCAAGAAAATAAGAAAGATGAACTAACTCTAAAGAATTAATATAATACACATGTGTGCATAAAACACCTAATTGAAATTTAATATAAGAAAGGAATAAAGCATGAAAGAATAAGTGCATGCATAAAAGGGAATCTAGAGTCTAACTACCACTAGATTAACTAGGAGAAGACTCCTATTTTAACTCAACTCAGATTTAGTAATGCATCAATCATTAATTGGAAACAAGGGGAATAAAGAGACAACTAGGAGTGATTTAAGGAGTGCTTTTAGGATGGGTGAGGGAAATTGACTTGTAATTAAAATAAATTATGGAATTTTCTTTTGAAACTTATGTAGAGAGTGACAAATGTACGGGGGAAAGAATTATTAATTAATTACTTAAAAAGTGAATTAAATGTGCAAGTGGGAGTTGTCATTGAGGAAACTCCTATAAAACAAAATGTTTAGATGAGATTTGGAAGACAGAGGTTATGGGAAAAGTTATGTTGCAGAAATTTGACTGGTTTTACTAGTGAGAGTTGGGATACCCAGTTTGAGATGGAGTGGTGGCTCTACCTTGCGAGGTGAACTGGGAGCTAGAGGATTTATGGTTGTGTGTGTGCATGGACCCTTTGTGGCTCGGGGGGATACGGGGCAAGAAGAGTACCCCTAAAATTGGCTGGGAGATGGTATCGGTGAAGTGTCAACGATTAACAAGCAGCAGGTCGGAAGGAACACCAGTTGTCGAGGATCATCTCGAGGCTCATCTTTGTCATCGGTTACAGTATTTTACTTAAATTTGTAATTGCATTGAGAATTTAAATTATACAATTAAGTTTTTTTTTTATTGCTTAACTGCATTGGAATTTAAGATTTAATAGACAAGCACCTTGACACCCCTTTCCCTTAAATTCGTCAATTTGAATAGATCTCCAGGAATCGTTGATCACTGTTGTTTGGTTTTTTATTTCAATTTGAGACTTCGACTAAAAACTATTACCCTCGATGCACACCTCATGGATTCAACTAACACAAGTTAATTCTCTGAAAACGTTTTTATTTCTAGAAGGCAAACAAGACATCTACAACCAAGAATTCATTGTTAGGATGCACACAAGTTAATTCTCTGCAAACATTTTTATTCTCGGAGGGAAAATGAGACATCTACAGCCACAAATTCATTGTTAGGATGCACACAAGTTAATTCTCTGCAAACATTTTTATTCCTGGAAAGCAAACATACATTGTACAACCACAAATTCATTGTTAGGATGCACACAAGTTAATTATCTGAAAACGTTTTTATTACTAGAAGGAAAACAAGACATCTACAACCACAAATTCATTGTTAGGATGGACACAAGTTAATTCTTTGAAAACGTTTTTATTCTTGGAAGGAAAACAAGACATCTACAACCACAAATTCATTGTTGGGATGCCTACAAGTTAATTCTCTGTAAACGCTTTTATTCCTAGAAGAAAACAAACGTTCTACAACCACAAATTCATTGTTAGTATGCAAACAAGTTAATTCTATGCAAACGTTTTTATTCCTGGAAGGAAAAAAAAACATTCTACAACCATGAATTCATTCTTAGGATGCACACAAGTTAATTCTCTGAAAACGTTTTTATCCCTGGAAGGAAAACAAGACATCTACAGCCACGAATCCATTGTTAGGATGCACACAGGTTAAATTCTCTAAAAACGTTTTTATTCCTGGAAGGAAAACAAACATTCTACAACCACGAATTCATTGTTAGGATGCACACAAGTTAATTCTCTGAAAATGTTTTTATTCTTGGAAGGAAAACAAGACATCTACACCCACGAATTCATTGTTAGGATGCACACAAGTTACTTCTCTGCAACGTTTTTATTACTGGAAGGCAAACAAGATATTCTACAGCCACAAATTCATTGTTAGGATGCAAACAAGTTAATTCTCTGCAACATTTTATTCCTTAAGGGAGAATTTCCTTCTGCATGGGGTAAGACTGAAAGTTGTCACTGAATATGCCCTTGGTCTAGCCTCTAACCACCGACCATGGATTGACATTTATTACCGATGAGGAATCCAAGCTAGCAATATTATATTTTACTTATGATATTCAGAAACCTTCTTTAATCTAAGCACAATATCAAATATTTTGGTGTATGTTAAGAAGTCCCTAAATTCTTAATTAGATTTCAATTAGCTTGATGTCTTATTTTGTTGTGGACCTTCATTACCTCTTAAATCCTTTTTAGTTTCTACAAGGATTTATTTTTTCCACACATTGAACCATTGAGAACATGTATTTGGACCTAACCAACGTTTTCCCATTGTCAAGTATAGCACCTCGGGTTAAGTTAATCTACTTGTGAAAATATATATTCTATTAACGCAATTTAGGAAGTGAAAATTTCAGGCTTACACGTGTTTCGACTAGTAAAATCTCCTATGAATATCATTACCCTAGCCAAGGGTTGTTCTTCATTTTGTGGGCCTCCCAAATAGTTTTTCTTGAAATGATAAAGTGCCTATCCTTGGCGTAGCCCATATCTTGAACTTTTATCTTAACAAAATTCAAGAAAAAATCATAGTAGAGGGGATAAAGTTACTTACTTACCTAGAACCCACATACTTGGAAGTAAAATCTAGGAAGGGTATTCAACTGAAACCTTCCATGGAATTCACACATCCTTAAAGGACCTATAACTTGTCATGTGAATTCTCTCCTCGTTGGGCTCCTTGTCACATTTAATAGGTGTTAAAAGCGTCGACTATATGGATGGATGTTAATTATAGATTAACTATTGTGGGACTAGGTTGTAGTTGTTAATGGCGTCGATTATATGGATATGTTTTATGGATAGATGAACTATAGTTGGAATGTTCATAGTTTCTACTGTCGTCAAACATTTTAATGCATGCCAAATTTAGCTGAACCCTTGGTGGAATGTTTCATAAATGGTAATTGCTTCGAATTTATTGATATGTGGGCCATGGTGAGAATGTTCTCAGGTGGCATTTTCCCCTGTAATTATGTGAATGTATGATTGTTATATAAATTGGTTCACTTTTGCGCCATGAATTTAATGCTATGT
>ML822978.1:23030-61778 GCA_009831015.1 Picea engelmannii
TTTGGTTGAACTATTGATGGAAATCGAGTTGATAGTTTACATAGCAGTGCAATTATATGGGCATATGGTTGATATTTGGAATCACATTATTGAAGTATGATATGAATAGAGGAATGGAAATATTGGTTTTAGTTTGGGTATAGTGATAGCTTTGTTCGATTCTCACAATGCTTATTCAACGCACATATTTATGTAATCATCTATTGTTGATATTTTGAACAAAATGGTTACAATTTTGCAAAGTTTCCATTCAACAATTTGAGTTATAAAAAATGAATGGTTGAAAATGAAAGTGATAGTTTGGTTGTGAAAACTGTAATTAAATGCATGTTTGTTTTACACTTCCTGTCATACTTACCACTTTTTGCTCATCACATTCCCAATTCACCTTCCCAAGCACTTGTTTTCATTCCCATGCTTTTATTATGATTGCATAATTGATTTGGAAACAAATAAGAGTGTTCAATTTCTAGGAGATCTACTCTGTTGTATGGTTGAATTGATGTGATTGAGATATGAAAGAGTTAACTGCACTTATCTATAGTGGAAAAATAAAATTGGTCATGGTATTGAACAATCCATTTTACACTCCCATGTCATACTTACCATTTTTCTCTCATTACAACTCCTGTCATAAATCCCAAGAGCCCTTTTAACTCCTGTTCTAAGTGATTTCTAGTTCTGAGAATGTGAATTGCATGATGATTTCTTGCACATGTATTGATATTTATAGATCCATGCCTAAAATATTGTTATGCAAGTTTTTTTTAGATGATTGTAGGTTATACTATGGTAATTGATCCATGTGAATATTTCAGCATGAGTTTCTTTAGCAGGGGCAGTCACAGCATGAGAGGAAATAATAGAGGTAAAGGATTAGGCCCTTGGCAGAGGGGTAATAAAAGGCTTAGGTTCTCTATTCAATTTGATGCATATTCAGAGGAGTTTAATCAATTATTGCAGACAAGTTTGCTCAAATTGGCTGGCCAACAAGCATACAAACCTCCACCTATCCCTGAGAATCCTCACCCGAGCATTGGTATACCAGTCCCAAATCACAATTATTCTCCTTTAGTTATGCCAGAACAATATGGATGGAAAGATATTATACACCCTCCTCCTATACATTCAAAAGGTTGTCCAAACATTGATCACTGCCAAAAACCTCCTTTCCATACCCAACAGACTAGTTCATTGCCACCACCACCTCATCTGCATCCAATTCCACATCCTCAATCCCAAGCTTCACATGCCCATCATAAAGCCAAATTCACTGAGCTTGAAGGCAACCCCGAGGAAGAGAAAGTCGCAGCATCCAAGTCAAAATCATCACAGGAGTCTTCACATTCAGTCACTTCCCACATGGAAGGAAATGATCAGAAATCTGCTAAGGAATATTCATCAATTGGAAAGAATGAAATAGGGGGTGAAAGCAGTCACAATAAGAGAGGAGAAAAATCTCACAGTAAATATGGTTTCTCATGACATAGTGGTTTATTTTGGCATCTATATATGGACTTATTTTCACTTTATCATGGACAATTTCATTTTTTAGACAGGATTTGGACATCATATTATTTTAGACATCTCATGTTTTTGACAACATTACCTTTTTGGGTAGCCTTATATTTTCTATGCTTCATGTTTGGGAAATATTTAAATGATGGTTAAATTTTGATAAATTAAAATAATTCTGAAATAGGGTTCCCCACTTATTAGTATTATTTAGTACCCTTATCATTTTATTATTATTATTTATTTACTTAATAACTCTCCTATTAACTAAGTAGTTGCTATTTAACAAGTTAACTAAAAGTGGTTGAGTGATTCAACCACCTTAGAAATATAAAAAGGAAGTAAGCTAAACAAAGAAAGGGGAGGAGATCGCTCTGATAAGGTTTTCTCTAACTAC
Organism: Picea engelmannii; assembly: GCA_009831015.1. Taxonomy (NCBI): domain Eukaryota; kingdom Viridiplantae; phylum Streptophyta; class Pinopsida; order Pinales; family Pinaceae; genus Picea; species Picea engelmannii. The sequence continues at coordinate 24,943 of ML822978.1, forward strand.
CAAGTAAGATTTCATTACTATTTCATTCACTTTCTGATTTCTAAAGTGAAGATACTTTTGTGATAGCAAGGTTTGTTGAAGGTGATGATAAGCAGGACCAAGAGGAATTGATTTCTGACATGCTTCCAGGTTGATTATCTTTTTTATAATATATAGACTTCTCTTGGTTTTTGGATTAGTTTTCAGTACCGATTAGAATTCGTGTGCAGAGTCATAACAGAGGAAAACTGTGGCAGTGAAATTATTTGTATTAGTCTTGGTCTGATTTGAAGGCATATATGGTCTATGTGTGTGTTATCTTAGGCTTCTAGACTTTCTCCTAGTCCATACTCTTGAAGTATGTGAAGTGTATTGCTTTATTTCAGAATGAATGAATAAAATCTTGGATGGTTTTGTGACTCATCTTGGTCATTCTTGATTATATCATATTTATATTATTTTTCTTCATGTTTTAAAATTGTTATATAAAATCATAATTTTTTTTATTGCACTTTGGTAAAGAATAAAAAATTCAGCAATTGGTCTCTAAGATTTTTAACTTAGAGGTTAATTGAATCTGCAATAAGGCTTTAAACAAGGGTAATAATCTTGACTATCTTGTCCTAGCTAGGCAAGATTCAAAGAATATTGTGAGGAGAGCTGCCATATATTTTACTCAACATAAACCACATCTAATAATCAAGGCACCGAAACATGTGCATCAAAACTACCTCATCAAATTAAAGAAATGCTAAAAAATCTTATACAATTAACCAAGATTAAGTATGGGAGGGGTGTCATAAAAGTTCTATTGGGTAGACCAAAGCCCTCAAGTAGGGGATGCTCTCAAGGATGGCCTTTCAAGGTTATGTAGTGGATGATGAGGTGGAAGGGGTTTAGAATTCATAGGTCAATGTGTTTCATGACATATAAGGGCTCGTATTATCTCATTTATGGGTGCCTTTGTAGAGGGTGTGTGGCACCTTCGTTTGCGATGCACTTTTTCCAAGCCCATCTTCTTGTTATTCTTTATTCTTTCATGTTTTAAGGAACAAGTTGAAGGCCAATGTCCTGGCTTGGTGTCCAGATAATGAAAGTTTCATTCACAAATACCTCGCGGAAATGGGAAGGTTGGCTCGTGATGAGACCCTCTTTATCTCAATTGTGTAACTAAGAGTCGCTACCCTATCTTGGTGACTAGATGATGGTAATTTCATACCACTAAATACCCATGATCATGATATACCGCCTCGTGATGAGACCTCCCATCCTCCAACTAACCCCTTAAGCATTCACTATCATTTATTTTTGTAGGTCCCCATTTCTTATAGAGAAGCATTTCATTGCTTTCTCGGGGATCACTGGGCGAAGCATCTATAAGGTCAAAATCATAATGTCCAACCAGGCGTTCTATAATCAAAAGCATCTTAAATATAACATGTTTAAATGCCTCAAATATTAGGGTGATTACCTGCCACAATAACTGACTTGTACCACATGGAGAAAGACCCATATTCCTTCGAGAAGCTGGTTGGTGTGGTGGATGCACTGACAATGGATCAGAATGTGGTGATAGAGCGGGCTTCTGTATGTGCAAGTGGGCACTACTAGTCATGTGGTCTCTTGGCACTCCATATCTGCAACTTGAGGGCCTCAAGACATCATCTCCGTAGTTATCCCACAAAAAGGGGATAACAGGGAGGATTTGTAATGTCCCCACTTTGGAACATCATTATATTGCATACTGTTATGATGACCAGAGTAGCCATATGGAATTTATAGCAAGTACATGGGATATTGAGGGGTTTTTTGGGGTCCATCGTGCATCGCTCATATTATTTCATCATCATGATCCATTCCACACAACTTGTCTTTGGTTCCGTTGCATTCCGATGATTTCCATAATTTTGAGTTATTTTGGGCTATATGTTAATTAAATTCACCAAGGAGGTCATATTGGGCATAATACTTGGAGGAACCTCTTAGTGTAATAGCTCATTTGAATCGATAGGAATAACACTACATGATATGATGATGAAAAGTGACTTTCAGTGGCTAGGGAAGCCACAAGGAGGAATAAACTACTTTTTAGAGGAAAAATGGTTAATTAATTAATTAAAGTGATTTACTTAATTAATTAATAATTAAATAAAGTAAAAGTCACTTGGAGAGAAAAGATGAGTAGGGAGGATAAAAGAGAGATAAGGGCCTCTATTCTTTCATTATGTTGTTTATCATTTGATATCTGGCTTCTTGCTAGTGAGCCCATGCATTTGGGGGTTTTGAGGGTTTTGACTTAACAAACCCTAGAGATCAACTCGGTGGTGAAATATCCCACCTATCTTGATCCAAGATTGGTCACGGAGGTGAAATATTCCCCCCTCACCATTCTACATCATATCTACTCAGTTACATGTGGTTTCTACATCAGTCACAAGTTCAGAGAGAGCTAGGGTGCAACACTTGGGGATTTCGAGCAGGAGGGTGCACCACCTTGAGGAGAATAGTTTGATCTGGAGAGAGGAGAAGGATTTTGGGTAAAATAACTCCTGGGTTTTCTCTATATGTCCTAGACCATCATTTCTAGCATATTTCGAAGGAGGTTTACATGCTATTTGATTTACTAGAGCTAGGCACAAATTGTAGAGAAAGAGGGTGCATTGCAGATTGAGGATTTCGTTTTATGGTGACCCAGATCTTCACCATTTGACTTGAGGTTTTGGTCAGGATTTCATCTTTCCCCGATCTACAGTTCCATGTATTTTGAGATCCTTTGGAGGTCTCTAGGTTAGAGGACAAATTATTGGGGTTTCAGTCATCCAGGAGGGCGCAAGTCAAATAGGGGTTTGTTCATTTGGTTGGTCATAACTTCATCATTTATCTTGAGATTTCATCAGGGGTTTATCCTTGGCCAGATATATTCTTCCAAACATTTTCATAGTGTTTGGAGGCCTCTAGAAGAAAGGCTGAATTGTTGGGTGTATTCAACTTTCCAGTAGGGCGCAACTATCCCAGATTGAGGGTTTGATCCAGTAGTAGAAAGAGATCTCAGTTGTCATTCATCTTCGATAGCCATGTGGCCTTTGGAGGCTTGTATCATCTCTTCTTGGGTTATTTCCATTGTGTTATGATCTCTCATGCTTTATTGTTATAGATCTATAGATCTATTGTGTTAAGATTTGTACTACTATGAATAAAATCAGATCTGAGGTATTTTTGGTTATTCCTTATGTTGTTGATCTTGTATCTTGTTGAGGTATGTTACATTGCTACATATTCTTTGATTATTGCTGCAAACTCACATAAAAACGATCATATTAAACCCAAATGCAACTCATGAGACTTAAGTTTGCAAAGTGTTTGACGAAATTCCACAACCAAAAAACATATAAAAATCAATGAAAACGAAATGTTCTTGGCATCTTGGCTTTGGAACATTATAGTGATATCAGAGCGTTGATCCTCCCAGCCAATGGGGATTAGCGCATGCATCAAAATCATAACTCCTTCCAACTTGAAGGGTTTTCCATAGGGAGAAATGGATAGACATGAATAGGAGATAACCCTACGTGAGTTGATATCAGACATGATACAAAAGACTGGAGAAGTATGTAGACAAATGTGGGAGAGAGCATCACTACCAGCCAGTATATGGAAGGAATAACAAAGAATTCCTACACCCATTAGGAGTAGGAAACGTTGCTACAGCTGGAAAGTGCCTTGGGAACCAGATCATAGATGTAGGGGCAAAGGTAAAAGACACATTATAGAGGTGCACTATGACAGTGAGGATGAGGAGTTGCATGGGGATGCAACCATAGATTCACATTTAGAGCAGTTTGAGGAGGCTAGTGGATCTTGCACACTTGTGGATGCTAGTGATTCTTGCACACTTGGGGAGGATAGTGACCCTTTCACATTGGAGGGAGAGTTGGATGGACAGGATGATAGCACCCGTGCTTTAGCAGTCATATCGCATAGTGTTGATGACATTACACTTCAGTAGAGTGGTGACACTAGTGAAGATTCACACATATTAGCACCTAGACATGATGAGATTCCTATGGTGACTTTGACACAGTTGGCACCTTCCCAGACACCTATGATAGCCATGACACATGAGGTTATCAATGGCATTACTGATATAGTGGTGGAGCCATGTGTGAGGATTGCACACTAGGGACAGATGGACCTTCATGAGAGACATGACTTGGATACAGTTGATATTACACAAGCCAATGAGGAGAGTGGGTCATATCTTTTGGAGACTCCATTGTTTGATCAGGTTATGGAGACTGATAGTTTTATGGGACACTTACTTCTAGGTCCAGTTGGCAATGATAAGGATGCACTCTTGATTGATCGGGATGACCAGAGCACGTGTTTGGACACATAGGTATGGGATCCATGTGCAGATGATAGTAGCAGGGTGAGTGCATAGGAGGATACAACTGCTCATACATGATACATTGTGAGTTAGAGGGAGCTAGCAGTTGGTGATGGTGTGCAGTGGCATACAAAAGGACCCAATAGCATAGTAGATAATGGGAATTTCAATGCCTTATCTTTTGCAGAGAGTGTTGTTGGGAATTCCATGGTTGACACTAGCAGTGAGGGGCATGAGGTAGCACCTTAGCATGAATATGATCCAGAGTCACACTACTTGGCAGGACAATTGAGAGTCAGTGAGGACATGATCATGGCAGCCACTAGGCGCATTGATGACATACATGCATTGGTGGTCGATTGTTGCTGGAGGGAATCAATGGGACATGATAGTTTAGATGGGGGATTTTCCATGGATGACTTTCATACTCTTAGGGAGAGAGTGTCTGAAATGAGGAATGACTACCAACAGTTGTTGATGGACAAAGATTACCTATTGGAGATTGGAGAGATGTATCACAGGGCCCTGAGGGAGCAGGAGTTGGAGGTGGACAAACTCACTCATGATTTGGAGAGAACACGAGTATTCTTGAAAGGCACACAGACAACCCTTCAAGAATCAGAGTCCAGATCAGAGGAGCTTCTCGAGGATATTAGACAGAGATCCACTACATCTATCTTAGTAGAGAGTCAAATATATTATTTAGTCACATTGCTAGAGGATGTTGGTGGTTTAGCATAGGAGCACCAGTTGATGGAGGAGCATGAGGAGTACCCAGGATCACTGATGAGTATGGAGAGTTATAATCTGGAGGTGCAAGAGCTACCCTCAACAAGGATCTTTGAGACAATCGAGCACTCACATATGCATGGGGACTCCAGATCCAGGGGCAGTTATGATGACACTTCAATTTGTGTCCTAGGAGTGGTTGACCTTTATGTAGAGGTTGACCCAGTAGTACACCCAGGACCCATGATGCTGCAGGAGTATACATGAGATTACGTGACTATGCGGGAGCATACAGTGGTGAGTGATAGTACACAGAGACATGCAGAGGTTCACGGTGGGATTCATAGGGACATATTGGATTGTAGAGAGGAGACACACTTAGGGGAGAATGGAGATGCCTCTCCTTTGCAGCAACACATAGTTCTGAGAGATCACCTTCACAGTATCAGTAGTTTCATTAGAGATGAGGGATGGAGGGTGGTTGACTAGAAGTTGGAGGAGTTACCCCCATTTGTACCTGATGATTGGGGTTCAATGATGACTACAGGCGAGTATTTACCATGGGTGTCGATGGATGAGATTTTGGTTGAATCCTTTGGATTGACCAAAGCATATGATACTTTCCAGTCCTATAGTCAGCTACAAATGTTTCTGTTATCCTTTCTTGACACTTTCATCATTTACAACAACAAGGGGGGAGATAGATAGTGGCAGAGGACATGGAGAGTTGTTAGTCTGAGACCACCTGACAAGAATTATTTTATGGAATACAACAAGATAAGGGTGGATCATCATAGGCAAACAATTGATACTTTGTGCATGATGGTGAGCTTTAGGCCATGGGATAACAGACATATCATAGTGTGACACAAATACTGATTCTCATGGGGATGAGCACACAGGGCTTCTAACAATGATCAGTATGACACAAGAGAAATTAGTGGGGACTGGAAGTGATAAACTTCCAAGTTTTCCATGGGATCTAGGAGTCCATTTAGTTAGTAGGTTGTTTCACCTGATGATGACCTAGGTTGTTTCAGAGAGCCACATACATCACTTTGGGTTGGTTTTGAGTGGGCTTGTCCTATGGAGCGAGATAATTTCTCCCTTTTGATCCTCATGATAGAGCATGGAGATGGTTGGGAAGATACTATTTCCACAGAGGTTATTTTACTGATGCAACTTCTAGACAACATGTCCAGTTTCCACAGGTATTCCGGCTTGAGGATCTGAGAATGGGGGATCCAATATGTATACGAGGAGCAGACAATCATGATCAGAGTAGTGTAGTGCCAACGTGGTGATCTTTGGTAGAGACTAGCATGGGACTCGAAGATTGCAAGGATGAGCATTTCATTGACTGATAGAGGCGAGTAGACCCTTGCAGGGGAAAGTTATTTTGACTTTCCATTGAGCTTCAATGTTGAGGAGAGCGAGTCACTTGAGGGTGATTCATGGAGGTCTTGAAATACCTCACTATGGCAACAACATGTGCAGTTGGTGGAGACTGTGTTCGTCTTGGTATGAACTTGGAGGATGGACTCATTCTGGGATGAGGCCATATGTCATGTGCAAGAGAATCATGGTGTTGATATGTTTCAGGATTATGCTTCACAGGGTATTGCAGTTCACGTCCTGATATGGGAACCAAGGGATGGAGTGTGTGATAGTTCATATTTGGATGGAGCCTATTGTGTGTCCCACAGGTGGACATGGGACATTGGTATTATATTTGGATGGATTTAGTTATTTCTTGAGGAAAAGAAATATTCTAGCAGGGAGGACTGTAATGTCCCCACTTTGGGACATCATTATATTACACAGTGTTATGATGTTCAGAGTAGCCAAATGGAGGTTATAGCGAGTACAAGGGATATTGAGGGGATTTTTGGGGTCCGGATTACATCACTCATATTATTTCATCATCATGATACATTCCGAACAACTTGGCTTTGGTTTCGTTGCATTTCTACGATTTTCGTAATTTTGAGTTATATGTTAATTAAATTCACTAAGGAGGTCATATTGGGCATAATACTTGGAGGAACCTCTTAGTGTAATAGCTCATTGGAGTCGGGAGGAATAACACTACAGGATAGGATGATGAGAAGTGACTTTCAGTGGCCAGAGAAGCCACAAGGAGGGATAAACTACTTTTTAGAGGAAAAATGGTTAATTAATTAATTAAAGTGATTTAATTAATTAATTAATAATTAAATAAAGTAAAATTCACTTAGAGAGACAAGGTGAGTAGGGATGATAAAAGAGAGACAGGGGCCTCTATTCTCTGATTATGTTGTTTATCATTTGATACCTGGCTTCTTTCTAGTGAGCCCATGCATTTGGGGGTTTTGAGGGTTTTGACTTAACAAACCCTAGAGATCAACTTGGTGGTGAATGATCCCACCTATATTGATCAAATCTTCGTCACGGAGGTGAAATATTCCTCCCTCACCATTCTACATAATATCTACTCAGCTACATGTGGTTTCTACATCAGTCACAGGTTTAGAGAGAGCTAGGGCGCAACACTTGTAGATTTCTAGTAGGAGGGCGCACCACCTTGAGGATAATAGATTGATCTGGAGAGAAGAGAAGGATTTTGGGTAAAATAATTCCTGAGTTTTCTCTGTATGGCCTAGACCATCATTTCTAGCATATTTCGGACAAGGTTTACATGCTATCTGATTTACTGGAGCTGGGCACGATTTGTAGAGAAAGAGGGCACATTGCAAATTGAGGATTTCGTTGTTTGGTGACCTAGATCTTTACCATTTGACTTGAGGTTTTGGCTGAGAGTTCATCTTTCCCCGATCTATAATTCCATGTATTTTGAGAGCCTTTGGAGGTATCTAGGTTAGAGGTCAAATTATTGGGGTTTCAGTCATCCAGGAGGATGCAAGTCAAATAGGGGTTTGTTCATTTGGTTGGTCATAACTTCATCATTTATCATGAGACTTCATCAGGGGTTTGGCCTTGGCCTGATCTATTCTTCCAGCCATTTTCAGAGTGTTTGGAGGCCTCCAACAACAAGGCTGAATTGTTGGGTGTATTCAACTTTCCAGCAGGGCGCAACTATCCCAGATAGAGAGTTTGATCCAGCAGTGGGCAGAGATCTCAATTGTCATTCATCTTTGGCAGCCATGTGGCCTTTGGAGGCTTGTATCATATATTCTTGGGTTATTGTCATTGTGTTATCAGCTCTCATTCTCTATTGTTCTAGATCTATAGATCTATTGTGTCAAGATCTTCTACTACTATGAAAAAAATCAGATTTGAGGTATTTTTGGTTATTCCTTGTGTTGTTGATCTTGCATCCTGTTGAGGTATGTTCCATGTCTATATATTATTTTATTATTGCTGCAAACACACATAAAAACCATCATATTAAACCCCAATGCAACTCATGAGACTTAAGTTTGCAAAGTGTTTGACGAAATGCCACAACCAAAAAACATATAAAAATCAATGAAAATGAAATGTTCTAGGCATCTTGGCTTGGGAACATTACAAGATTTGTATGATCCTTGTGGGAAGATGCAATAGTAGCTAGTAGGGAGGGCCAAATTGTCCCATGATCCATGTGGGTAGATGCAATGGGAACTAGAAGAGAGGAACCCATGAGAGTTAGTTCTATGGAAAGAAAGGATTTATGTATGAATTAGTTGTTATCCACCCATCAATTATCAAGGATTGAAAAACAGATAGTCATGCCCTCCTCACATGTAAGCCTTGAACTTGAGGGTGGCTCTACAATATGAGCCTATGAATATAAGGAAAATCCTTCAAGGTGATTTGTGTGTGGATTCCAATAAGTAGATAAGTGTTAGATTCTACACAATCTTGTATTGTTTCTTACATCTTATAGTTCTTATTTACTATATTAATTGTTTATTTATTTGCTTAAATGATGTGCTATGTAATTTAGATGAAGTGAACTCTCATATTTCTCATATGTAAATCCATAATGTTGAATGCACATAATTATTTTATGGTTATGCAATGATTTAGATTTAGTTACCATGTGATTTTTATATTTTGTGTAATACAAATGTTACTATACAATTATGTAAATAATGTCAAAAGTGCATAGAGGGAAATGGGTGCAATACAATGTGTATCTCTTTATACTAAAATTTTCATTGTAATTGTCAATTGAGTGAGAGTTCTATATTTACATCTATTTATCAAGATCTCAATTGTATAGCTTTAGTGGCCACACAACAAGTTCACAAGTCTCCAACTCTCACAACATTTATAACCCTTGGCACACAAGATAGTTACACTCACTAAATAACTATCACAATTGATTAAACTCAAATGATTGAGGCCAATACACATTTAAATATGTTGGATGAATGATCAATCTTGACCATGTCCTCCAAACTGGAAACTTAAATTCTACTTCATTAAATATAAGTTGGCTATGTTGACTCCTAAAAGACAAAGGATCAATGTTAACTAATGTAGTGATTAAAGTTGACCAAGTCAAATATTCATCAATAATAAATAGTGGCATCAACATGTCCGATGACTAGTAGAAGCATGTTACATCCATGTTGATGATCCACATGACACGACACAATTACCCCAAGAGGTGTTTTTTCCTATCATTTTCCTATAGAGTGGACAAACATATCATAAAGAAGTTGATTAGAAACCTTCAAGTATATGCCTATGAGGTTATTCAATTATATGAATATAAACCATTCATGGGCCCTGCTTGATTGAGTGTGGGCCTAGGTTGGTGCAGTTAGATCATAAATAACAAGAATTTTTGGGGGAGAATAACATATAAGTGTATCGACATGACCAAAACTTCTCTCAGATAATGATTAAATTGATGTTTGAAGTTATTTCTCTATGTAAGTTCACAAGGGAAATTAGCTTGCGGTACTCAAATTGGCACTAAGCATAACTCAATAAAATATGTATTGGCATTGACTTTATAGCTTCATTCTCTCTCATTCTTTAAATGTGGGAGAGAATTGCGATATCCATCCAAACCCATTCAAAATTATATGGTAGACCAATTAGAGAATAAACATCTTTCAAATTTTGAGAAAGTATGATTTCCATCCATTTGATGGGGAATTTTATCATCTATTTTAATAATGGAGCACCTATAAATTAATATGTTTCCCTCAAATGGTATCCATGACCCAAAATGTATTCTAAGTATAGGTTGTGTGCATGGGATGGTTTTGACACTTGAAGTAAATGGTCTAAATTATAAAATAAAATTGGTGGTGTTATGGCCACCTTCTTAGAGTGAACATAACAAACGTTCTATGAAATGAAAGTTTTTTTACTATTTTTTCCGAGAACAATTGCCCAAAATCCAACAAGAAATTGTTAGACTAGATCCTCATATTTGAGTGATTATCTCTGTGGGAAAAAACCATTTCATAGAACAGCTACACAAATCCTAAGATATGTAAAGCATGATTGTATATTGAAATAATAATTTCAAAAGTATAAAATCTTTTTTACCAAAGGCTATTTCTAAATTTGTATAAATAATAGAAAATTACGATAATCATAATCATAATTAAGAAAAATGTAGAGAGAAAAATAATATTGAAAATAATTTAATTATCTTTATTTTGTCTACAAAATAATACAATGAAAAAAACACATATAAAGCCAAGTTAACACTATAAATACATTCTAGATATCATAATCTAAATGGAATATCTAGTTACTATTTAATTTTTTTTTTCATTCCTATTATAACTTCCTAAATTATTTTTTATTGTTATTTTAATTTTTTTAATAAAATCAAAACAAAAAAGAGTCCATGACCCTCTAAACCAATGAGTTACGTCTCCCTCTAAGGCCAATCTAGTTTTTTAGTGTGTTAGGGCTATGCTAGCGTTCGAGCCATTGGCCCACCCACATGGATTGATGCAGTCTTGCGAACTTCTAGAATGTGAACTAATTCAAATTCGATTTGGAATGCGAACTTCTAGAATGTAAACGAATTCAAATTCGATCATAACAATTTTTTTGAAAGCAATTTTTGTCGTTGAGGTAGGGTGGTCAAGCAAGCCCATTCTCTTGTATTTATTGAATTTGAATCTCATTCTTGGGCTCGAGGCTTCCTCTTCCATTCTTGAATTTGAATCCATTCCCGTGCTCCATACTCTGTGGTTCTCAAATTTGAATCACATTTCCTATGCTCCATACATTTTGAATCCATTCACGTGCTTCATACTCTGTGGTTCTTGAATTTGAATCACGTTTCCTGTGCTCCATAGATTTTGAATCCATTCCTGTGCTTCATACTCCATGGTTCTTGATTATATTTATTTTATCTACAAAATAGTACAATAAAAAAAACACATATAATTGGTCCCAAGTTAACACTATACATAAATTCTAGATACCATACTCTAAGTGGAGCATCTAGTTACACTTTAATTTTTTTTTTTCATTCATATTATAACTTCATCAATTCATTTTTATTGTTATTTTTATTTTTTTTACAATAATCCAAACAAAAAAGTCCATTACTCTCTAAACCAGTGAGGGTCGTCACCCTCTAAGTCCATTCTAGTTTTTTTAGTGTGTTATGAGGGCTATGCTAGCGTTCAATCCATTGGCCCACCCACATGAATCCATTGTCTCACCCACATGAAGTCATTGGCCCACCCAGATGGATTGATGCAGTCCTACGAACTTCTAGAATGTGAACTAATTCAAATTCGATCACCACAAAATTTTCCAATGCAAATTTTACCGTTGAGGTAGGGCGGTCAACCAAGCACATTCTCCTGTATTTATTGAATTTGAATCTCTTTCTCGGTCTCCATGCTTCCTTTCTATTCTTGAATTTGAATCTATTCATGTGATCCGTACTTAGTGTTTCTTGAATTTGAATCACATTTCCTGTGCTACATAGAATTTGAATCCATTCATGTGCTCCATACTCCTTGGTTCTTGAATTTGAATCACATTTCCTATGCTCCATAAATTTTGAATCCATTCCTATGATCCATACTCTGTGGTTCTTGAATTTGAATCACATTTCCTATGCTTCCAACGTGACATGATCTCATCGGCGTGATGGTGAGGTACATAGAACAGATGTCATGGTGAGGATGCTTTGGAGAAAATAAGTATATTCTTCTTTTTTGGGATAGTCTCTATTAGTTTTCTTGAATTCCTTTTCTAATATTTGTATAGAGTTGAGATTAATTCATAATTCATTCCGATTTTTTAGATTAGTTTTGTATTACTTTAATAACTTGTGTAGTTTACGATTCCATCGTCTTGGATACCACCAATTCTGTTATTTATGATTTCTTTTATTTATTTTTGAATAAATTGTTTATTGTTATATAATCCTTCTGATTTGCGAGATTAATTTCGGATCACTGCAATAACTTGTGTCTTTTCGTTAATGATTCCCTCTGATTCTAAGGAAAAGGCCCCCTTTTACCTTTTGAACTTCCTTCTTTAATTTAGCTTGGTCTTCGGGAATGAGGTCTTCATTTATAAATATTCCTGACCCTTTTAATATCAGAKATTTACTAAGTATGCTATATTTATGGTCATTACAACTTACTTTGACACAGATCAACCTATCTTTGTGATCAATTATTTTTCCTAGCCTCTTTTCTTCTATGAGGTAAGTTGTATCAATTTGTGATTTATTATTTAATTCTTCTTTTACTATTTGTAGCATATCCTCCTCTTGTTGTACTTTTATACCAAACATTATGAGGTTCAAGGCTCTTTTGTTACGCTCATGGTCCAATTCGATTAGCTTATTCATTTCCTCTTTGATGGGTTTGATATCCAATTTGTTTTCCATATTACTAAGGGTCAAATTGTTGCTTAGTTTTTCTTCTAGCTCTTTAATCCTATCTCTCAAGTTGTGATTTTCTTCAACCCCTCCTTCTTGGGTTGATTGGTTATGTTTTTCCATTTCTTGAATCCTATCCTTCATTGTCTGAAATTCACTCTTGAACCCTAAGATCCTATCCTCTATTTGAGTTTGAATGGTATCTTTAATTTTTTTTATCAATCATTGCCTCTAGCTCTATTTGGAGTTTTACGTCTCTTTCTTCACTCCTTTTTTCTAATGCTTTAACTCTTTTTGGATTTTGGCATCTCTCTCTTCTCTTCTTTTTTCTATTGATTCCATATAATTGTAAAGGACCTCTAGGGTGATTTTGGGGGGCCTGCCCTTGTTAGGCTGAGTTTTGGAAATAGGTGGTGGAGTGCTCATATTGAAACGAAGAGAAACAAAATGTAACAATTATTATTTTGGATTGATTTTATCTCTCAAATCAACTTTTACTTATGAAACTTAAAATAAAAAATAAATAAATAATATTTAAATCTATTTACGTTAATTGATAATAAATATATTTTAAATTAAAATTGAATCAAAGTAAAAAGTGACTCACCTCATTTCACATGTCCAATTGCTCAATTGGTTGAAGAAGCCAAAAATAATTTCCGAAAACTGCACCAAAGTTTTGGAGAAACTACAGAGATTATTTTGGGTAAAAAAGGTAAAAACCAAAGAGAAGTATTATTCCTGCTCAAAATCGCAGATATATAAGGTCATAAATAAAATAACTCCTTCAAAACAACAGAGAAGTATTATTCTCGTTCAAAACCGCAAAGATATAGTTTCAAAACCGCAGAGAAGTATTATTCTTGTTCAAAAACGCAAAGAATATTATTCTCGTTCAAAATCGCAGAGAATAATATAGTTTTACTCCAAAAAAAATCTTTAATTTTTTTTTCAAGTTTTCTTTTAATTTTCTTTTATAATTTTCTTTTATTTTTTTAACTTGAAAAATAAAAATGTCTAATTGTTTTGTTTCTAGTAGTTTTTTTTTTTTGTTTAAAAAATTATAAATTTTGGTTACAATTTTTCTTAAAAAAGGGCTTTTTTTGTTTTACTTTAAAAAAAACTAAAACTCAGATTTTTTTTAATTTCTTTATTTTTTTAATGTAAATTTTAAAAATCTATAAAAATAATTTTTAAGCAGTAATTTAGGAGCTAATTTTGAGTTGTTTATCGACGATGGTAGTCATTGTCAAGGCCACAGTTTCAATTAACTTATAATTTTAACTCCAAAAAAAAACTTGGTGCTACTCGTAGCATTGGTTTTCGATTCAAGGGCCAATTATAAAGCCTTTGTCCACAATGACATCAATTGTCAATGCAATTGGTCTAAATTTTAACCACCGTAAAAAAAAAAGGTGCTATCGGTAGCACCACTTTTTTATTTAGGGGTAAAAATAGTCACGCTAAAAAAACGAGAACTCTGGAGAGTTATCGTTAAGTTGGTAACTATGTTAAAGAGGCAAGCAACAAGAGATAACGCCTAGCTTCTTCCTCCTATAGATAAGTAGTATCATCCAAAAAACACAAAAAATAGATAGTGCGCCATTCCCAAGTAGGGCGAAAATTTCATCCAAGTTTTATATAATTCTCAAGTGAGTTATGATAAAATGACAATGGGGTGACCTATGTTTATATGAGGTCACCTAAAACCCATTTGTCCACTTTTTAAAATGTCAACAACAAATTAGGGAGGCTGACCTCCTCTATTTTCCCTTTACAACTTAAAATTCGAAAATATATAAAGTAAAATCCCTTTTAGGGGTGACGTCGTGCCCTAAAAGGTGACGCTAGGAATCCAAGAGAGACATTTTGGCATTTGATGAAGAGCGTTGGGCTTCCAAAAGCCATGTGACATGCATGCCCTAAAAGGTGATGCTAGGACTCCAAGAGAGACATTTTCGCCTTTGATGAAGAATGTTTGGCTTCAAACATCCATGTGCCATGCCAACAAGTGCTACAGTGCATGCCAAGTGTCTCTCTCTCCATCAAACCAAGCCACATCACCATCAACCATAAGAACCCAACAAAAACCCTAATCCCATGTGACGTCTAGGGATTAGGAGATGATGTCTTAGGCATTCCAAGGCCAACATTGGGGTGTAAGGAGCTAGGACATGGTCATCTCATGGTTTCCAAGTGCCTCCAAAGGCAACATTCCTCCTCCCATGTGTCCAATGTTCCTCCTCCCATGTTTCCAAGGAGAGGGGGTGCATCATCCAACCCGTGCACTTTATGCCCCAATGAAGGTACAAGCAACCTTGTGCCTCCATGATAAGACTTCCACGTGGCAAGGCCTTACAAAGACAAACAAATTCTTCCTCCAAGGGTCCACAAGTGAAAAGTATCATGCCAAGTAATCCATATCTAATAAAATAACCACCCAAACATGTTCATCGAATCCACACTTTTCAAAATAAAAAAATGCTCAAAGACCTTATACAACTTACCAAATTTAAGTATAGGAGGGTTTTCATAGTACCCTATTGGGTAGATTATTACCCAAGTCAAGGAGTGTTTCACAAGGAGACCCTCTCTAATTCATGTAAAATATTATGAGTTGGATGGGGGGGGGTAACTTTTGGGCATGGGGTTTCTTGACATACAAGGGCTCATATTGTCTCACCAGACTTGTTACCTCATGAAGCAAGACCTATTGTTATCAGTGGACCACGCTAGGTGTGGTGGATGTTGTTTCCATCTATCAAATGGTGATGTGTGGTGAGTAAAGGGCTATTCCTACTCATTTGCCTCTCGGTTTTCCATGTATGCAACATGCAGGACTCGAGACATCATCTCATTAGTTATCCGTAGAAATGGGGGGGTAACATCGGGCTCCTACTCGGGGACATGTACTCGCCGTAGAGTGCATGAGAAACTCAACATATCCTGGTAAAACTTGTGCCTACACACACTTAAACAAGAAAAACGTTGGATATCGAGGGTGGCTCACTCACCTTTTTATTCATATGATCAAAAATTTCATAATTGGGAACTATTTTAAAAATAAATTTTGCATTTTTCAAAAATTTATATCCAACATGTAACATGATCAAGAAATGTAATAAGAAATAGGTTCTGGACATCACTTATCATGAATTATCCCCTAATTTCAATAATCCCACTAACTGGAAAGATCTATTTGTAAAATGGAAAAACCAGCACGCGGGAAACTTTAGTAAGAAGACATCCTTGCAAATAAGATCTTTTTATTCATATGTTCTAAAATTTCTTAATTGGGAACTATTTTAAAAATAAATTTTGCATTTTTCAAAAATTTATATCTAACATGTAACATGATCAAGAAARTGTAATAAGAAACAGGTTTGGGACATCACTTATCATGAATTATCCCCTAATTTCAATAATCCCACTAACTGGAAAGATCTATCTGTAAAATGGAAAAAMCAGCACGCGGGAAACTTTAGTAAGAAGACCTCCTTGCAAATAAGATCTTTTTATTCATATGTTCTAAAATTTCTTAATTGGGAACTATTTTAAAAATAAATTTTGCATTTTTCAAAAATTTATATCTAACATGTAACATGATCAAGAAAATGTAATAAGAAACAGGTTTGGGACATCACTTATCATGAATTATCCCCTAATTTCAATAATCCCACTAACTGGAAAGATCTATTTGTAAAATGGAAAAACCAGCACACGGGAAACTTTAGTAAGAAGACCTCCTTGCAAATAGTTTGGAAGGCTTTACCAAAATTTCTTTGCTAGGAAATATGGCTTGCAAGGAATAAGGCCATATTTCAAAATATTGCTTGGACTCCTCTGAAATTTTTCTCTGTGGCATGTGGTCTATTAGCTGAGGTCATGCACATAAAAGGTCTTCAGTTGAACGATAGGAATTTATGGGAAATCAAGGAACGAAATTGGATAGAGAAGATCTTACCTTGGCAACCTCCAGGCCCGACTCCAACAATCCACAAAGAAAACAGATCAGAGTGGAAATTAAGATTGAATGAAGAGGAATTCAGAGAGTGGAGAAAAAAACAGAAAACCGTAATCCCATTTTTTGACGGAGCCTCTCAAGGAAATCCTGGACCAACCGGAGCTGGGGAATTATATATAACGAAGAGGGAAAGTAGGATTGAAATTACGCTCGGGGACTGGGAGAAAATATAATAATTCAACGGAAATGCTTGCAACATATATGTGAATCAAACTACTAAGTTCACAACAAATTCATAGTGCCACTGTAATTGGTGACTCTGAAATCATAATCAGAGGCTTAAACATGAAAATTTATGCTCAACAAGTTAGCCAAAAAAGGATGATACAAAGAATACATGAGGAATGTAGAAAATTCACGAAAATAAAATTTATCATGTTCTCAGGAAGCAAAACAAGGAGGAGGATAACCTTGCGAAAAAAGGGAGAGAGCTAAAGCAAGGTATTATTATTCTGAATGGAGTTCAAAAGGACCAATCACTTCCTTAACAAGTGAATTTCAATCATGAAGAAGTATAGGACTCATGCCTTTCCATCTGGTATATCTTACACAGATATAATCTCATTTCAAGTAAGACAGAATATCAAGCTCCTGAAGTCTAAATCTCATAGCAGTACATCTCTCATCAACAAAGGCATGTAACTATAGAAAACTCTGGTCTCTCCCAAGAGATCTATATCCCTAAGGCTCATTTCAAGCAACTGATCTTTGTTAGAAATTTCTTCAACCCATTGGTGCTGTAAATTTCCCAGATGCTGCAAAAAATCAAGGAGCCAGAAACAAAGAGGATCCAAAAACAACTTTGAAGTTGGGTTTTTTAACTTGTGTCTTAGTTCTTTTTTGTATCCCTTAACGATAGACAATATAGTTTTAAGCTTTTGATATAGGCTTCAGGTGGATACAGTTTTAAAATCAGTTTGGAAGTCTGTCAGTCTCCTAAAATAACTCTATCAAGGACTCTAGGGACAAATATTTAACTGTTGTACTCCTACTCAATCACTTTTTTGGTGACAAATTAATACAATGTCCGTTTTTGTTAAAAAAAAGGTAAATGTAATAAGGAACTATGCATAAATGAAAATAAAACAATATCTTTGTGTGCAGGGAGAAAAAAAACTTGATTAGCTTAAACTAGGTCTTCAACATGATGCACTTCGTAGGAATTTTCTTCATCAATGGGTTCTTCATTACTAAGGTCGTATATTTCACCAAAAGTTTCCTCTTCTTCATGTGTAGGAGGAATGGAGGCTTGTATGTCTCCATCGGATGGAAAAGAAGATACAATCACTTCCTTTTCGTAAGGATCCCCTTTGTGGATTAAGTCATCAAAACGTTCATGTGGTGCTTGGAGGGCGTTCTTGTTGTTGCTACAGGACCTTGTCCGGTGGACAGGTACATATGAGGGAATGATTAGCTAGGACCTTCATGGGGGTTTAAATCCCAAAGATGTATGTTGCAACCCCAACCAGGGGTAAGAAGAAATTGAAGACTTGAACCAGGAAAAAGAAGGACGTTTCCTTTGGAGGAACCTTGACAGACCTAGACCCAGGGGGACTTTTCTCTTCCACATGGAAGTTAGCCCTTGAGGGCCCTAGACATCACCATCATAACCCTAGATGTCATCTAGAGATAAGGTTTTCATTTTGGACGCATTTATGAGCTTGGTGGCATGTGTGGGCATCATCTGGGGCTTCTGGAGGCCAAGCACCCCACATTTATAGCTCAAAGTTCCATCTATGGACCTCAACGTTACCCTAGAATGGCATGACATCACCCTTGGAGGTGTCTTTAGATGATAGTTATTTTTAATTATGTCAAATTTGAATTTTATTGTAAAATGGCCAGGTCGACCTTATTTTTGACCTAAACTTAATTAAAGGTCAAAGTTTTGTATAAATAAGCATAAATTACTCTCATTTTAGACATCACAACTTCTCACACAAGAGAAGAGGTCTAAAATTTTCTCTCTGGTGAGGGATATTGCCTGAAATTGTGAGGCACACTCTTGTATAAGGCTATTTTTTGCAACTTGGATCAATCTTGGAAGTTTTTATGGTGAGCTTGCATGGTATTTTCATGATTATTCTTGGTGCAAGTAAGTAAAACTTTCATTTTTGTCATCTATTGAATGGTTTTTGTAGGGTTTTATTTTCTCATACAAGATTATGAAATTGCATGGTATACTTAATGCTTGAAGTAAGGAACTTAAACTGCTACTTTCTTACTTTCTATTTGCCAAGATTTTCATTGAATTGATCTAGTGACTAGTGAAACCCTAGAGCCCTAAAATGATAGCACTCTAAGGATTTTGACTTAGTTATCTTTGCATAAGTTTTACTCCATAAGAAGCCTAAGGAGAGAAAGGTGTTAGGGCCTAGAATTGCCTACACCCTAGCATCTAGTTTCTTGAGGTTAATGCATAGGTGGACTTAAGTTACTACTTCTCTTATGCATTTTCCTTCTTAGACTTTTGTGCATTATCAAATTGATTTGTAGCCTTAGAAGAACTCGTCCACTTGACTCCATAAGCCCTAGAAGGCCCTAGTTCTTGCCTCTCTCTTGTTGAAGGATTGATTAAACACTCAAACACTCTTCTCCTAAGCTTTTACTAGCTATCTCTAACCCTAGTTTAGTCTAGACCACTAACTTATTTTCTATTGTTATAAATGTTTGATACAACCATCTAATTGCAAAAACGTTTCTGCATACTCAACTTTAATTTCTAGCTAATCATTTCAGAAATTTCTTATAACAAGTTATTATCATACTACTTAGTCAATGTTATATTTTAATTGTCTTTTCAAGATTTTATGAGGAGTATTTGTTGCAACTGCTACATTTTATCAATTGTTGTTGTAAACTTATTAATTTTTGCAATTTTATATCAGCTAAAACTTATTGTCACTGTCCATTGTCTTTTGAGGTGTTAGTATCATTTTTGTACTTGGAATTATTGTATATGCATGCTATATTGTCTTGTTCTGGGAAAGTACATCAAGCACTTTATTAACCTCATCTTTAGGACACATATTAAGTGACGTTGGTAACCAGTGAGAGGGGGGAATATATCTTGAACATAACCCCAATTTTCCATCTCTTTAGGTTACCAGGGACTCCTCCCTTGGGATAGACCTTGCCTATCCCTAGAAAGTGGGGATTTCCTATTAAGGTAGCAGTGATAGGATATCATGTTTGTTACACCAATCTCCCTTACTTACCTTGGGATTTGGGAAAGTTTAGATTGTGCGATAACATGCCTTCCACTCAAAATAATATCAGACAACAAACCATCATTCATTTCTGCAAAATTTACTCGGTTTTTAAGAAAATTTGGAGTGAAGCACTTCACCTCATCCACCTATTAACCTCAGAGTAATGGAAAAGTTGAGTCCACTAACAAAAACCTGGTTAGGATCTTGAAAATGATTATTGACGATAAGCCCCACCAATGGCATACTCTTCTCACATATGCACTCTGGGTTAATCGCACAACCACCAAAAATAGCACTGGCCATACCCCTTTTCAACTTTTATATGGTCAAGAATTTGTTATGCATGTTGAGCTTGAACACACATCACCTTGTTTAGCAATGCAGGTCGAGGAGTTGAATTCCACTGATATTTCCCAAAGGATGAATGCTCTGCTTGCCTTAGAGGAACAAAGCAACCATGTGTTGGAAAATCTGAAGTAAAGGCAGCAGATAGTCAAGAAATATTTTGATAAGCGCGCCATATCTGCTAAGTTTAAGGTGAATGATAAAGTCTTTCTTTAGGACTCCACCCACACAAACAAAGGCAATCATTCCGCCATATTTGCTAAGTTTAAGGTGAATGATAAAGTCTTTCTTTAGGACTCCACCCACACAAACAAAGGCAATCATTCCAAATTCCAAAATCTCTGGCTAGGTCCATACAAGATCACTCTAGTAGTTGGAAATAATACCTATATGTTGAAGGACTTTGAAGAGCGATTGTTTTCCTTCATGACTAATGGCTCTCATTTGAAACATTATGTGAGCCTGGATGATTGTTCTTTTTCTAAATGAATGTTTCCTTTAAATATTAGATTCTAGTTGTACAGTTCTTTATTTTTTTCATTTGATTATGGTTTATTTTCAGTTAGTTGATTTTGACTACAACTTTGTTATCCATTTTGACTGTAGCTTTATTTTTATGTTTCTTTGCTTTCAGTTATTTGAATTTTTGTCTTCAGTCTAATTCGAACAAGCCCTGCACAACCACAATTATGCCTTGTTTTGCAAAAGTATGTTTAAGTATTGACGAGTAATCAGAACAAAAATAAAGACAATTACTTGTGGTCTGCAACCTTATATCGTTGTTGCACCTATGACCACCTTGCTTAAGCTTGAGTGCTCAACTTACCTTCTCTCATCTTTCCATTTCTTCCCTCTGCCATACCTATTTGAAAGAGAATATTTCTAAATTCATAAAAACAAGGTTTCTCTGGACTGCAAAACCAAAGAGCTAGGTTCAATCCAATACTATATTTCCTTCCCTGTGGAGCCGCCATTGTTGACTCTCAAAATCATCATGACGTTACCAATCTGCAAAGAATTGCAGGGCACACACATATTAAAGCATGAGGGATACATTGTAATACCACAACCCATTCATTGTAAGGTTTATGAACTTGGATAATTGATGTGATGTGCGTTGAATATATTAGCAGTGGTATTAATGCATAACCATTGATTTCAATTGTCACATGTGACAATGATTAAGTGGCATACATTTGGCTGTTGATGATTGTCCATGGTTTTGATGTGGATATTTTGGGGTTTAGTGGAGATTAATGCTGGGCCACCACCCCCATCTTGACATGACCAACAATAATTGCATGATTTTACCTTTCGTTTACCACTCGGGTTTTAGCGCCAGGTTCATTTTTTCAAACGGTTGAGGAAAATCCTGGAGCTCTAGCCTATAACCACTACAACCGTTCATAATTGTATATATTCGACACACCACCAGGTATCGAGTTTCGACTTCCTGACATATAAACGTTGTACTTGCTAATAATTTAGCCATGGATCTGTGGATAATATGTTGCACCTGCTATTGTTTGCTTTCATATTGTTCAAGTGCATTTGGATAAATATTGACTAGTTTTGAATGAATAAAACTCCCTGATTATTGAATAAGTTTGCATGAAATGTTTTGGTTGAGTTCGAAGTCGTTCTGGGAGTTGGTTGCAAAGAGATGATAACATTTATGTTTTGATTGTTATTTTGTTTTTATATCTCATATCTCGGTCATATGATTATTGTGTCTGCCAATACCCTGATTCGAGGGTTGTTTTGGGTTCAAGGGTTTGCGAGATTTTTGTTGTTTACTCGAATGAATGCATGCAGACTCTAGGGTCTCTTCTGTTCACATTTTGAGAAAGAAAATAAAACCCACCATCTTGTGTACAGAATATGAAGGATTTTTCTTGTGGTTGTGTTGAGTCACAAGTCTGTAGTGAGTAATATTTTGTTTACACACTTGGTTGCTCAAGTTTTATTTTAAAGAAGAGGTTGATAGGGTTGAAACCCTAGTCGCACCCGCCCATTTGGTTTGGATGAAAATCTTTTTGGTTGAACTATTGATGGAAATCAAGTTGATATTTTACATAGTAGTGCAGTTATATGGGCATATGGTTGATATTTGGTATCACATTATTGAAGTCTGATATGAACAGAGGAATGGAAATTTGGTTTTAGTTTGGGTATAGTGATAGCTTTGTTCGATTCTCACAATGCTTATTCAACGCACATATTTATGTAATCATCTATTGTTGATATTTTGAAAAAAATGGTTGCAATTTTGCAAAGTTTCAATTGAACAATTTGAGTTATAAAAAATGAATGGTTGAAAATTAAAGTGGTAGTTTGGTTGTGAACACTGTAATTAAATGCATGTTTGTTTTACACTTACTATCTTACTTACCAATTTTCGCTCATCACATTCCCAGTTCACCTTCCCAAGCACCTGTTTTCATTCCCATGCTTTAATTATGATTGCAGAATTGAGTTGGAACTAAATAAGAGTGTTCAATTTCTAGGAGATCTGCTTTGTTGTATGGTTGAATTGATGTGATTGAGATATGATAGAGTTAACTGCACTTATCTATAATGGAAAAATAAAATTGGTCATGATATTGAACAATCCATTTTACACTCCCATGTCATACTTACCATTTTTTGCTCATTACAACTCTCGTCATAAATCCCAAGAGCCCTTTTAACCCCTGTTCTAAGTGATTTCTAGTTCTGAGAATGTGAATTGCATGATGATTGCTTGCACATGTATTAATATTTATAGAGCCATGCCTAAAATAATTTTATGCAAGTTTTTTTTAGATGATTGTAGGTTGTACTATGGTAATTGATCCATGCGAATATTTCAGCATGAGCTTCTTTAGCAATGGCAGTCACAACATGAGAGGAAATAATAGAGGTAGAGGATTAGGCCCTTAGCAGAGGGGTAATAAAAGGCTTAGGTTCTCTATTCATTTTGATGCAGATTCAGAGGAGTTTAATCGGTTATTGCAGACAAGTTTCCTCAAATTGGCTGGCCAACAAGCATAAAGACCTCCACCCATCCCTGATAATCCTCGTTCGAGAATTGGTATACCAGTCCCAAATCATAATTCTTCTCATTTAGTTATGTTAGAACAAGATGGATGGAAAGATATTGTACACCCTCCTCCTAGACATTCACAAGTTTGTCCAAACATTGACCACTGCCAACAACCTCCTTTTCATACCCGACGGACTAGTTCATTGCCACCACCACCTCATCTGCATCAAAATCCACAACCTCAATCCCAAGCTTCACATGCCCATCATAAATCCAAAATCACTGAGCTTGAAGGAAACCCCAAGGAAGAGAAAGTATCAACATCCAAGTCAAAATCATCACAGGAGTCTTCACATTCAGTCACTTCCCACATGCAAGGAAATGATCAGAAATCTGCTAAGGAATATTCATCAATTGGAAAGAATTAAATAGGGGGTGAAAGCAGTCACAGTAAGAGAGGAGAAAGATATCACAGTAAATATGGTTTCTCATGACATAGTGGTTTATTTTGGCATCTATATATGGACTTATTTGCACTTTATCATGGACAATTTCATTTTTAGGACAGGATTTGGACATCATATTATTTTAGACAGCTCATGTTTTTGACAACTTTACCTTTTTGGGTAGACTTATATTTTCAATGCTTCATGTTTAGGACATATTTAAATGATGGTTAAATTTTGATAAATTTAAATAATTCCCACATGGAGTGACAAGGGGGATCTTATAAATATTACATTTTATAGATGATAATGATGTGGCAAGCCGACGTGTCATGCATTTAAGGTGGAAGATACAAGGATAAAATGGTTTATCATTTGTTAAAATGAAATAGGGGTCCCCACTTATTAGTATTATTTAGTACCCTTATCATTTTATTATTATTATTTATTTACTTAATAGCTCTCCTATTAACTAAGTAGTTGCTAGTTAACAAGTTAACTAAAATTGGTTGAGTGATTCAACTACCTTGGAAATATAAAAAGAAAGCAAGCTAAACAAAGAAACAGGAGGAGATCGCTCTAATAAGGTTTTCTCTTCTCTGAGTACCAAGTAAGATTTCATTACTATTTCATTCACTTTCTGATTTCTAAAGCGAAGATACTTTTGTGATAGAAGGGTTTGTTGAAGGTGATGATAAGCAGGACTAAGAGGCATTGATTTTTGATATGCTTCGAGGTTGATTATCTGTTTGATAGTCTGTAGACTTCTCCCGGTTTTTGGATTAGTTTTCAGTACTGATTAGAATTCTTGTGAAAAGTCATAGCGGATGAAACCTATGGCAGTGGACTTATTTGTATTAGTCTTGGTCTAATTTGAAGGCATTGAAGGTCTATGTGTGTGTTACCTTAGGTTGCTAGACTTTCTCCTAGTCCATACTCTTGAAGTATGTGAAGTGTATTGCTTGATTTCAGAATGAATGAATAAAATCTTGGATGGTTTTGTGACTCATCTTGGTTTTTCTTGTTTATATCATATTTATAATATTTTGCTTCATGTTTTAAAATTGTTATATAAAATCATAATTTTTTTTTATTGCACTTTGATAAAGAATAAAATATTCAGCAATTGGTCTCTAAGCTTTATAACTTAGAGGTTAATTGAATCTGCAATAAGGCTTTAAACAAGGGTAATAATCTTGCCTATATTGTCCTAGCTAGGAAAGATTTGAAGAATGTTGTGAGAAGAGATGCCATATAAGTTACTCAACATAAACCACATCTAATAAGGAAGGCACCTAAACGTGTGCATCAAAACTACCTCATCAAATTAAACAAATGCTCAAAAACCCTATACAATTGACCAAGTTTAAGTATGGGAGGGGTGTCATAAAAGTCCTATTGGGTAGACCAAAGACCTCAAGTAGGGGATGCTCCCAAGGATGGCCTTTCAAGGCTATGTAGTGGATGATGAGGTGGAAGGGGTTTAGAGTTCATAGGTCAATGCATTTGATGACATACAAGGGCTCATATTATCTCATTTATGGGTGCCTTTGTAGAGGGTGTGTGGCACCTTCGTTTACGATGCACTTTTTCCAAGCACATCTTCTTGTTATTCTTTATTTCTTTCATGTTTTAAGGAACAAGTTGAAGGCCAATGTCCTCGCTTGGTGTCCAGATAATGATAGTTCCATTCACAAATACCTCACGTAAAAGAGAAGGTTGGCTCGTGATGATACCCCCTTTCTCTCAATTGTGTAATTGAGAGTCGCTACCCTATCTTGGTGACCAGATGATGGTAATATCATACCGCTAAATACTCATGATCACGATATACCGGCTTGTTATGAGACCTCCCATCATCCAAATAACCCCTTAAGCATTCACTACTATTTATTTTTGTAGGTCCCCATTTCTTATAGAGAAGCATTTCATTGCTTTCTCGAGGATCCCTAGGCGAAGCATCTATAAGGTCAAAATCATAATGTCCAACCAGGAGTTCTATAATCAAAAGCATATTAAATATAACATGTTTAAATGCCTCAAATATTAGGGTGATTACCTACCACAATAACTAACTTGTACCGCATGGAGAAAGATCCATATTCCTTCCAAAAGTTGGTTGGTGTGGTGGATGCAATGACAATGGATAAGAATGTGGTGATAGAGTGGGCTTCTGTATGTGCAAGTGGGCACTAATAGTCATGTGGTCTATTGGCACTCCATATCTACAACTTAAGGGCCTCGAGACATCATCTCCGTAATTATCCCACAAAAAGGGGATAACAGGGAGGACTTGTAATGTCCCCACTTTGGGACATCATTATATTACATAGTGTTATGATGACCAGAGTAGCCAGATGGAGGTTATAGAGAGTACATGGGATATTGAGGGGTTTTTTGGGGTCTGACTTGCATCACTCATCTTATTTCATCATCATGATCCATTCCACACAACTTGTCTTTAGTTTCATTGCATTCCGATGATTTCCTTAATTTTGAGTTATTTTGGGCTATATGTTAATTAAATTCACTAAGGAGGTCATATTGGGCATAATACTTGGAGGAACCTCTTAATGTAATATCTCATTGGAATCGAGAGGAATAAAACTACATGATAGGATGATGAGAAGTGACTTTGAGTGGCTAGGGAAGCCAGAAGGAGGGATAAACTACTTTTTAGAGGAAAAATGGTTAATTAATTAATTAAAGTGATTTTATTAATTAATTAATAATTAAGTAAAGTAAAAGTCACTTGGAGAGACAAGGTGAGCAAGGAGGATAAAAGAGAGGCATGGGCCTCTATTCTCTCATTATGTTGCTTATCATTTGATATATGGCTTCTTGCTAGTGAGCCCATGCATTTGGGGGTTTTGAGGGTTTTAACTTAACAAACCCTAGAGATCAACTCGGTGGTGAAAGATCCCACCTATCTTGTTCCAAGATTGGTCACGGAGGTGAAAGATTACTCCCTCACCATTCTACATTAGATCTACTCAGTTGCATGTGGTTTCTACATCAGTCATAGGTTCAGAGAGAGCTAGGGTGCAACACTTGGGGATTTCTAGCAGGAGGCGCACCACCTTGAGGAGAATAGCTCAATTTGGAGAGAGGAGAAGGAGTCTGGGTAAAATAACTCCTAGTTTTTCTCTATATTTCCTAGACCATCATTTATATCATATTTCTAAGGAGGTTTACATGTTATCTGATTTACTAGAGCTCGACACGAATTGTAGAGAAAGAGGGTGCATTGTAGATTGAGTATTTCGTTGTTTGGTGACCCAAATTTTCACCATTTGACTTGAGGTTTTGGACGAGAGTTCATATTTCCCCAATCTACAGTTCCATGTATTTTGAGATCCTTTAGAGGTCTCTAGGTTAGAGGCCAAATTATTGGGGTTTCAGTCATCCAGGAGGGCAGAAGTCAAATAGGGGTTTGTACATTTGGTTGGTCAGAAATTTATCATTTAGCCTGAGACTTCATCAGGGGTTTGGACTTGGCCCGATCTATTATTCCAACCATTTTCAGAGTGTTTGGAGGCCTCTAGCAGCAAGGCTGAATTGTTGGGTGTATTCATCTTTCCAGCAGGGCACAATTATCCCAGATTGAGGGTTTGATTTAGTAGTGGGCATAGATCTTAGTTGTCATTCATCTTCGACAGCCATGTGGCCTTTGGAGTCTTGTATCATATCTTCTTGGGTTATTTACAGTGTGTTATGATCTCTCATGCTCTATTGTTCAAGATCTGTAGATCTATTGTTTCAAGATCTGTACTACTATGAATAAAATCAGATCTGAGGTATTTTTGGTTATTCCTTGTGTTGTTGATCTTGCCTCATGTTGAGGTATGTTCCATTGCTATATCCTCTTTGATTATTGATGAAACCACACATAAAACCATCATATTAAACCCCAACGCAATTCATGAGACTTAAGTTTGCAAAGTGTTTGATGAAATGCCACAACCAAAAAACATATAAAAATCAATGAAAACGAAATGTTCTTGGCATCTTGGTTTGGGAACATTACAGTAGTATCAAAGCGTTGATCCTCCCAGCTAGTGGGGATTAGCGCATGCATCAAAATCATAAATCCTGCCAGCTTGAAGGATTTTCCATAGGGAGAAATGGATAGACAGGAACTGGAGATAACCCAATGTGAGTTGAGAACAGATATGATACAAAAGGATGGATAACTATGTAGACAAATGGGGGAGAGAGCATCACTACCAGCTAGTATATGGAAGGAAGAACAAAGACTTCCTACACCCATTAGGAGTAGGAAACATTGATATAGCTACAAAGTGCCTTGGGAACCAGATCATAGATTTAGGGGCAAAGGTAAAAGGCAGATTATAGAGGTGCACTATGACAGTGAGGATGAGGAGATGCATGGGGATGCAACCATAGATTCATATTTAGAGAAGTTTGAGGAGGCTAGTGACTCTTGCACACTTGTGGAGGCTATATATAATTGTGCACTTGGGGAGGATAGTGATCCTTTCACATTGGAGGGACAGTTGGATGGAAAATATGATAGCACCTGTGCTTTAGTAGTCATATCACATAGTGTTGATGACCTTACACTTCAGTAGAGTGGTGACACTAGTGAAGATTCACACATGTTAGCACCTAGACATGATGAGATTCCTATGGTGACTTTAACACAGTTGGCACCTTCCCGGACACCTATGATAGCCATGACATAGGAGGTTAT
Organism: Picea engelmannii; assembly: GCA_009831015.1. Classification (NCBI taxonomy): domain Eukaryota; kingdom Viridiplantae; phylum Streptophyta; class Pinopsida; order Pinales; family Pinaceae; genus Picea; species Picea engelmannii. Next base: position 53,614 of record ML822978.1, read on the forward strand.
CAGTGGAATTACTAATATAGTGGTGGAGCACTGCTTGAGGATTGCACACCAGGGACAGATGGACCTTCATGAGAGACATGAATTGGAGATAGTTTATCTTACACAGGCCTATGAGGAGAGTGGGTCATCTCTTTTGGAGACTCCATTGCTTGATCAGGTTGTGGAGACTGGCAGTTTTATGGGACACTTACTTTGAGGTCTGGTTGGCAATGATGAGGATGCCCTCTTCATTAGTTAGGATGAACAGAGCACGTGTCTGGACACATATGTATGGCATATAGGCACATATGATAGTAGTAGGGTGAGTTCATAGGAGGATACAACTGCTCGTACATGATACAGTGTGATTCAGAGGGAGCTAGCAGTTAGTGATGGTTTGCAGTGTCATACAAAAGGACCCAATAACATAGTAATTAATGGGTAGTTCAATGCCTTATCTTTTGCAAAAAGTGTTGTTGGGAATACCATGGTTGACACTAGCAGTGAGGGGCATGAGGTAGCATCTTAGCATGACTATGATCCAGATTCATGCTACTTGGCAGGACAATTGAGGGTCAGTGAGGACATGATCATGGTAGCCACTAGGCGCATTGATGAAACACATGCATTGGTAGTCGATTATTGCTGGAGGTAATCGATGGCACATGATAGTTTAGATGGGGGATTTGTCATGGATGAATTTCATACTCTCAAGGAGAGAGTGTCTGTCTTGAGGACCGATTACCAGCATTTGTTTATGGACATGGATTACCTATTGGAGATTGGTGAGATGTATCACAGGGCCCTGAGGGAGAAAGAGTTGGAGGTGGACAGAATCACTCATGAGTTGGAGAGAACATGAGGATTCTTGAAAGGAACACAGAAAACCCTTCAAGAATCAAGGTCCACATCAGAGGATATTCTCGAGGATATTAGACAGAGATCCACTACATCTATCTTAGTAGAGAGTGAGATATATCCTTCAGTCACATTGCTAGAGGATGTTGGTGGTTTAGCACAGGAGCACCAGTTGATGAAGGAGAATGAGGAGTACCTAGGATCATAGATGAGTATGGAGAGTTATAATCTGGAGGCACAGGAGCTACCCTCCATGAGGATCTTGGATTAATTCAAGCACTCACATACACATGGGGACTCCAAAGCTAGGGGAAGTTATGAGGACACTTCCATTTGTCTCCTAGGAGTGGTTGACCTTCATGTAGAGGTTAACCCAGTAGTACACCCAGGATACTTTCCAGCATATGATACTTTCCAGTCCTATAGTCAGCTACATATGTTTTTGTTATCCTTTCTCGACACTTTCATCATTGACAGTAACATGGGGGGAGATAGACAGTGGCAGAGGACATGGAGAGTTGCTAGGTCGAGACCATCTGACAAGAATGCTTTTACGAAATACAACAGGATAAGGGTGGATCATCATAGGTAGACAATTTAGAATTTGTGCCTGATGGTGAGCATCTTAGGCCATGGGATAGCAGACATCTCAGAGGGCGACATAGATACAAATTCTCATGGGGATGAGCACATAGGTCTTCTGACAGTGATCAATATGATAGAAGAGAATTTAGTGGGGATTGGAAGTGATACACTTCCAAGTTTTCCATGGGATCTGGGAGTCCATTTTTTTAGTAGGTTGTTTCAACTTATGATGACCCAGGTTGCGCCAGAGAGCCACATAATTCACTTTGGGTTGGTTTTGAGTGGGCTTGCAGGGGCTTGTCATATGGAGAGAGACAATTTCTCCCTTTTGATCCTCATGATCGAGCAGGAATATTGATGCAGGAGAATCACTATCAAATCAAATAAAAGATTACATGGAAGTGAAGTCGACACTTCAATGCATGGAAATAGCCAAACCAACTTTTAACCATCTTGGTAGCGGTGTGGAGATATTTTTGAATTTCTCGTTAATTAATTAGTTGTATGTAAAGTTGGGCCACCGTTTGAACTGACGGATCACTGTAAATCCTTACACAACTGTAAAATATTACAGGTGTAGGATATTAGCCCTTATTAGTCATTAGGTTGCATTTAATTAAGCTAAGTAGGTAACCGCCAGAGTAGAGGGGGATATAATGTATATAGGAGGAAAAAGAGCGAAGAAGGCTTTGGGTCCTTAGACAAGTTTTTCATTTTGTGTCTGTAAGAGATAGTATTTGTAATCATTTTTTTTCTTTGAAATGAATAGAACAGAGAAAATTGATTCAATTGTACAGTGTTGATATTCTTTGACTATTGTTATGTATTCTGTGAATGTATGAGGTTCATGGAGAATGAATAATTGAGTAAGTTTCAAGTTTTCTCTTCTGTAAGTTATGCAAGGAGTGCATACCGAACATAAGGAGTGCGTGTGAGAGAGACTTTATTTGACTCAAATCTCATAAGATATAGCATGGAAATTTTGTATGCAGAGTGTGCATATTAAGCGCAAGGAGTGCGCATAGAAGTGAACTTATTCTAAGTTCAAAAGATCAGAAGGTCAAGCACAGAGTGTGCCAGGAGGGCATCAGAAAGTCTTTTTGAAAGACACAGAAGGGTTGAATCCCTTGGATACTGAGTAAGTTAAAATATCATGGAGGAATAGTGCAAGTCTGCATGCAGGAGCGTAAGTGTGCGCCAAGGTGAAGTCAAATTTCATTGACAAAATATAAAGAGGGAAAACACCGTTGGGACCTTTGAAACAATTGAAATATTTCAAGTCGGGAAATAATTCAAGCTCATAAGGGTTGACGCCAAGTTATTTTTCAAGGAGCTATTGAGAACTTGGACGGACAGTAGAGACAGGGAGAAGCGTCAATAGGCGTGTATTGTTAAATCCAGAGAAGTTGCGAGGAGGATAAGGCCGAGAGTCATTCAATACTTGAAATCTCAGGAGAGGTAGGAGCCATCGATCTAAGGGGAGATCAAACCATTGATTCCTTTCATCGGGAAATCAAAAAGCGGGAGTTTAGAGAACGAAGGAGACTATTTTCCAAACTCGTGAACCACGAACATCCGATTCGCGAAAAGAAATCTAGACCATCAAATCATGGGGAGTGTGATTTTTTTATTTGAAGCACTTGAAAGTCGGGAAATTGGTAGTTGGAAAGGAGAAGAGAATTTTTTTCCAATTTCGCGAAATGCAAAGTCACGATTTGCGAAGAGTTGATCTGGACCATTGAAACACGAAAATTTGTGGACCGTTGATCTGAGCCAAGCAGGGTTCGGAAGTTCACACATCAAGAGAAGGGAGGAGAACTAATTTGCGAGTTCACAAAGTGCGAAGTCCCGTAGCACTCAGAATCTGGGCCCTAGGTCACAACTAGAGGTCACATCGAGGAAGATTAAGGGAGGAGCTAGCGCTCACTAGATTCTTAGTTCGTAGTTCGGGAGTCGGGAGAGTCAAGGTTGGATCCCATGAAAATCCCCTACATGTGAAGTCACGAAGCACCTTTTGGTTAAGTGCGTGGTCACGTGGAGAAGGCTTACGCCCAATTTTAATTAACACATGAGGAGTTTTATAAAGACCTGTGGATTGTTTCTTGTAGGTTCCAATAGGGAATTGAAGAGTTGTTTCAACTTAGTATTGTGAATGATCCTAGACCACGAGGTCTCGAAGCCCTTGGAGTGAAGGGGGGTCTGCACCAAGTGGTATCAGAGCCTGGATTATTTTTTTTGAAGTTGAACTCAGTGTGTTAGGAACAGTTGAAGTGATGTCATCAAGGGTACGCATAGGACCACCTATAGCAAACCATGTTGTAGGAAGAGAAATGAGAGAACTTCATGCAAGGTTAGAAGAGATGGAAGAAATGCAAAGGAGAACACCTGCCACTGGAGACGTTAGTTATGCAAAGAGAGAAGAAATAGAAGTTGAAGAAGCTACAAGGGAAGATGTAGTTGAAGAACACTTATTGAAAATTGTTGTGAAGTTGGGAGCTAGAGAAAATATGGATGTCCCAATGTATGAAGGTAACTTTGAGGATAAAGAGCTATTGGAATGGATAAGGTCCATGGACAAGTATTTCGACTATGAAGATGTCGAGGAAGGAAGGAAGGTGAGGCATCCTATCACAAGATTAAAGGGTCATGCAACACTATGGTGGGATGAACTGCAGGCAGAGAGGAGGAGTAAAGGAAAACATAAGATAAAAAATTGAGATATGATGGTAGGAAAACTAAAGGCTAAATTCATACCTAAGGATTACCAGATAAATTTGTTCAGAAAGTTGCAGAACCTGAGATAGAGGGGTATGACAGTGAAAAAGTATACGGAAGAATTCTATAGACTGAATATTAGGACTGGACAAAGAGAGAAGGATGATGAAAATTTTTCCAGATATATAAATGGATTGAGGTATGAAATTCAGGATGAAATCAACATGATGGCTGTGAGGACAATGGAAGATGCTTATCAGATTGCACTGAAGGCAGGAGAAAATTTGGCCAGAAACTAGAGTCAGTGAAATAGAAGCAGAGGCTCAAATACTGGTAAGGGGGTTGTCTATGATAAGGAACCGAAAAATAAGGATGAGAATGAGAAATCATATGGTTGCTTTGAAAGAGGAGGAAGTTCCCAAATAATATCGTTTGGTGGGAGAAATTATTTTCCTCGAGGAAGAGGAAGAGGTAGAGGAGGTGGAGTTAAATTTTATGCCTGTGGGAAGACAGGACACATGTCTTGGGAATGTCCCGAGAGGAAGAAAGAAGGAGGAGGTGAAGCACACATTTCTGAAGCCCGGAAGAATGTGGAAGCAGAAGTAGTAGAAGGAGGACAAAACCTTATGATGAGAAAAGTTCTTCTAAAACCAGAGAAAGAAATAGAAGACCTAGTTCAACGAATGAGTTTGTTTAGGACTGCTTGTAAGGCAAAGGAAAATTTTTGTAATATGATTATAGACAATGGGAGTACTGATAATTTAGTATCTACAGAGATGGTGGAGAAGCTGGATCTAGAGACAACTGCACACCCAAGTTCGTATAAAATATCATGGTTGCATAAAGGACATCAAGTGATGGTAGGTCAACAATGAAAAGTTGAATTTAAAATAGGAGGCTATAAAAATGAGATTTTGTGTGATGTAATTCCCATGGATGTTTGTCATATTTTGTTGGGGAGACCATGGCAGTTTGATAGGAATGTCATTCATGATGAGAGAAAAAATACTTATACTCTGGAAAAAAATGGTAGAACCCACATGTTACTGCCAATAGAAGAGAATAAAGAAAAGGAAGAAGCTAGCACAAGAATACTTCTCATGAGTGGGAAGGAACTCTTGAAGGAGATCAAGAAATATCAAGAAATTAAACTTGTTGTAGTGAGGAAGCCGAGAGTTATCCTTACCAATACCTCTATGAATGATTTACCTGAAGAAATCCAAGAATTGTTAGAGAATTTTGTTGACATAGTAGTGGATGAGTTTCCTCACTCATTACCACCCATTAGGAGTATTAGCCACCATTTTGACTTGATTCCAGGAGCCAATTTTCCAAATAAAGCAACATATAGGTTGACACCTAGAGAGAATGAAGAGGTGAAGAATAAAGTTCATGAGTTGTTGGATAAAGGTTTAGTCAGGGAAAGTCTAAGCCCATCTGTAGTGCCAACTGTATTGAGTCCAAAGAAGAATGGAGGCTGGAGAATGTGTACAGATTCCAGAGCTATCAACAAGATTACCATTAGGTATAGATTTCCTTTACCCGGGATGGATGATTTGATGGAATGTTTGAGTGGAGCAAGCTATTTTTCAAAAATAGACTTGAAGAGTGGATATCATCAGATAAGAATGAGAGAGGGAGATGAATGGAAGACAACATTCAAGATAAATGAAGGTTTGTTTGAATGGATAGTCATGCCATTTGGATTGAAAAATGCTCCAAGTACATTTATGAGGTTGATGAATGAAGTACTGAAAGACTTCATAGGTAAATTTGTCATTGTATATCTGGATGATATATTAGTTTTCAACAAAATAACGGAAGAACATTTAAAGAACTTGACATTAGTGATGAGGAGATTGCAGCAAGAAAAGTTGTTAATAAACTTGAAGAAAATTTCTTTTATGAAGACAAAACTCATATATTTGGTTTTTTTTATTTCTTCAAATGAATTGAAGATGGATCCATAGAAGGTGAGAGCAATCAAAGAATGGTCGTCACCAAGGAGCATATTTGAGGTGAGAATTTTTCATGGGTTAGCAAGTTTTTATAGAAAGTTTATCAGAAATTTTAGTGGTATATGTGCACCCATAATGGACATTGTGAAGAATAACCACAAGTCTTTTAATTGGACAGAGGAGGCTTAGAAAAGCTTCAGAGTGTTGAAAAAGAAGATAACAGAACAACCAATTTTGGTTTTACCAGATTTTGGAAAAACATTTCAAGTAAGATGTGATGCAAGTGGGATAGCCATTGGAGCAGTTTTGAGTCAAGATAATAGGCCGATTGCTTATTTCAGTGAGACGTTGAATGACACTAAAGAGAAATATTCTACATATGATAAGGAGTGTTATGCAGTGATTCAAGCTTTCAAGAAATGGAGACATTATTTAATTCCAAAAGAGTTTGTCTTGTATAATGATAATCAAGCTTTGCAATTTATTACTAGGCAAGAGAAGTTGAATCAAAGACATGCTAAGTGGGTAGAATTCATGTTGAATTTTACTTTTGTCATTAAACATATTTCTATAAGTGCTAATAAAGTTGCAGATGTTGTTAGCAGGAGAAGTTTGGTTATACAGGAATTCCAAGCGAAGACCTTAGGGTTTGAGCACCTTAAGAAAATGTATCAAGAAGATCCAGATTTTAAGGAGGCTTATGAAGCATATGAAAATCATTTGTTGAGGGATAAAAACTCATGGACATAATATTTGATCTAGGATATATTGTTGTTTAAAGGAAGCCAATTGTGCATACCAAGATGCTCAATGAGAGATAATTTATTGAAAGAAAAACATAGTGGAGGTTTAGCCGGACATTTTGGTCATGAAAAAACATTTGCACAACTAAATAGTTTGTATTATTGGCCAGGTATGAGGGCATATGTGAAGATATTTGTAGAACGATGTAAGATTTTCCAACATGCAAAAGGGAAGAGACAAAACACTGGTTTGTATCAGCCATTGCCTATTCCAGAAAGGCCTTGGGATGCAATTAGTATGGATTTTATATTGGGATTACCTAGAACCCAGAAGGGAAGTGATTATATATTTTTCATGGTCGATAGATTTTCTAAAATGGTGCATTTCATACCATGCCAGAAAACAAATGATGCTACACACATAGCCAATGTGTTTTTCAAAGAAGTTGTGAGATTACATGGATTGCCCAGAAGTATAGTTTCAAACAGGGACACTAATTTTGTAGGACACTTTTGGAGGACTCTATGGAAGAGGCTGGGAACTAAATTATATTTTAGTTCAACATATCACCCTCAGACAGAATGACTGACTGAAGTGGTGAACAAGAGTCTGGGAAATTTTTTAAGGAGTTTAGTCACTGAACAAGGTCATCAGTGAGATCAGATTCTGGCACAAGCAAAATTTGCATTTAACAATTCAATTAATAGAAGCACTGGAAAAAATCCATTTGAGATATTATATGGAAGACAACCAAGAGGGATTGCATAATTGAGAGAGTTAAAACAAGATGAATTCAGGAGCATTGGAGAATAAGATTTTGCTACAGAAATGCAAAGACTTCATGATCAAGTTAGGAGGCAGATACAAGATAGTAATCAAAAGTATATGAACAGAGTTGATCAGAAAAGAAGGGAAATTCAATTTGAAGTGGGAGATGAAGTCTTAGCTCATTTGAGGAAGGAAAGGTTTCCAAGAGGAACATATAATAAGTTGAATATGAAGAAGATAGGACCATGCAGGATCCTTAGAAAATTTGTAGCAAATGCTTATGAGATTGAGTTGCTAGACAATGTTGGGATATCACCGATATTCAATGTTGCAGATTCAATGGAGAAGAACATATGCCCACAGTAGAAAAACCTTAGATGGAGAAAATATTAGAACAAAGAGTTGGAAGGAAAACCAGAAGAAAGATGCATCCTCAATATTTGGTAAAGTGGAAGGATCACCCTATGGAAGATTCAAGTTGGGTAACTGAACTTGATATTTTGAAGCATGGTAAAACAGTGCGAGAGCTCATGGATAGGAGTCCATGAATATTTTGGC
>ML822978.1:117035-129026 GCA_009831015.1 Picea engelmannii
AAGGAAAAATTGCCTTGTAAATGTATATTGTAATTTCATTGTAAATCTGGACCGTTCATTATAAGGTCGCAGATCTAATGATAGAGATTATGTTAGGGTTTTTTTCCCTAGAAGGCAACCCTCTTTTATGAGGGAAATGTATTACGGCTATGGTTGATGGAAAATATTGTATTTTGAGATAGGAGACTGTGAGAGAAAGAAGAGGAAGTTGCAACGGGTTTGATGTAGGTTGTATCCCTTCATATGCTGGATAATAATAAAGGAAGGACCTGGCAATTTCTTTGGTGGATGTAGCCCACATTGGGTGAACCACGTAAATCTGTGTCTCTATTATATTGTGTATCTTCTATGTTTTGTTTCCGCATTTGTTTTATTTTATTGCTCCACAGTCCTGTTTTTCTAACATAAGGTTTATGAACTTGGATAATTGATGTGATGCGCGTTGAATATATTAGTAGTGGTATTAATGCATAACCATTGATTTCAATTGTCACATGTGATGATGATTAAGTGGCATACATTTGGCAATTGATGATTGTCTATGGTTTTGACGTGGATATTTTGGGGTTTAGTGGAGATTAATGTTGAACCGCCACCCCTAGCTTGACGTGACCAATAGTAATTGCATGATTTTACCTTTCATTTACCACTCTAGTTTTAGCGCCAGGTTCAAGTTTTCAAACGGTTGAGGAAAATCCTGGAGCTCTAGCTTGTAACCACTGCAACCGCTCAGAGTTGTATATATTCGACACACCACCAGGTATCAGGTTTCAACTTCCTCTCATATAAACGTTGTATTTGCTAATAATTTATCCATGGCTCTATGGATAATATGTTGTTCCTTCTATTGTTTGCTTTCATATTGTTTAAGTGCATTTAGATAAATATTTATTAGTTTTGAACGAACAAAACTCCTTGATTATTGAAGAAGTTTGCATGCAATGTTTTGGTTGAGTTCAAAGTCATTCTGGGAGTTGGTTGCAAAGAGATGATAACAGTTATGTTTTGATTGTTATTTTGTTTTTATATCTCATATCTCGGTCGTATGATTATTGGGTCTGTTAATACCTTGATTCGAGGGTTGTTTTGGGTTCAAGGGTTTGCGAGCTTTCTGTTGTTTACTCGAATGAATGCATGCAAACTCTAGGGTCTAGTCTGTTCACATTTTGAGAAAGAAAATAAAACCCACCAGTTTGTGTATAGAAGATGAAGGATTTTTCATGTGGTTGTGTTGATTCAAAAGTCTGTAGTGAGTAATATTTTGTTTACACACTTGGTTGCTCAAGTTTTATTTTAAAGAACAGGTCGATAGGGTTGAAACCCTAGTTGCACCCGCCCATTTTGTTTGGATGAAAGTTTGTTTCATTGAATTGTTGATGGAAATCAAGTTGATATTTTACATAGCAGTGCAGCTATATGGGGATATGGTTGATATTTGGTATCACATTATTGAAGTCTGATATGAATAGAGGAATGGAAATTTTGGTTTTAGTTTGGGTATAGTGATAGCTTTGTTCGATTCTCACAATGCTTATTCAACGCACATATTTATGTAATCATCTATTGTTGATATTTTGAAAAAAATGGTTACAATTTTTCAAAGTTTCCATTGAACAATTTGAGTTATAAATAATGAATGGTTGAAAATGAAAGTGATAGTTTGTTGTGAACATTGTAATTAAATGCATGTTTGTTTTACACTTCCTGTCATGCTTACCGCTTTTTGCTCATCACATTCCTAGTTCACCTTCCCAAGCACCTGTTTTCATTCCCATGCTTTAATTATGATTGCAGAATTGAGTTGGACATAAATAAGAGTGTTCAATTTCTAGGAGATCTGCTTTGTTGTATCGTTGAATTGATGTGATTGAGATATGATAGAGTTAACTGCACTTATCTATAATGGAAAAATAAAATTGGTCATGATATTGAATAATCCATTTTACACTCCCACGTCATACTTACCATTTTCCGCTCATTACAACTCCTGTCATAAATCCCAAGAGCCCTTTTAACCCCTGTTCTAAGTGATTTCCAGTTCTGAGAATGTGAATTGCATGATGATTGCTTGCACATGTATTGATATTTATAGAGCCATGACTAAAATATTGTTATGCAAGTATTTTTTATATGATTGTAGGTTATACTAATGTGATTGATCCATGTGAATATTTTAGCATGAGCTTCTTTAGTAGGGGCAATCACAAAATGAGAGGAAATAATAGAGGTAGAGTATTAGGCCCTTGGCAAAGGGGTGATAAAAGGCTTAGGTTCTCTATTCATTTTGATGCAGATTCAGAGGAGTTTAATCCATTATTACAGACAAGTTTCCTCAAATTGGTTGGCCAACAAGCATACAGACATCCACCTATCCCTGAGAATCCTCACCCGAGCATTGGTATACCAGTCCCAAATCATAATTCTTCTCCTTTAGTTATGCCAGAACGAGATGGATGGCAAGATATTATACACTCTCCTCCTAGACATTCACAAGGTTTTCCAAAAATTGACCACCACCAATAGCCTCCTTTCCATACCCGGCCAACTAGTTCATTGCCACCACCACCTCATCTGTATCCAAATCCACAGCCTCAATCCCAAGCTACACATGCCCATTATAAAGCCAAAATCATTGAGCTTGAAGGCAACCCAGAGGAAGAGAAAGTAGCAGCCTCCAAGTCAAAATCATCACAGGAGTATTCACATTCAGTCACTTCCCACATGCAAGGAAATGATCAGAATTCTGCTAAGGAATATTCATTAATTGGAAAGAATGAAATAGGGGGTGAAAGAAGTCACAGTAAGAGAGGAGAAAAATCTCACAGTAAATATGGTTTCTCATGACATAGTGGTTTATTTTGGCATCTATAGATGGAATTATTTTCACTTTATCATGGACAATTTCATTTTTTAGACAGGATTTGGACATCATATTATTCTGGACAACTCATGTTTTTGACAACTTTACCTTTTTGGGTAGCCTTATATTTTCAATGCTTCATGTTTCGGACACATTTAAATGATGGTTAAATTTTGATAAATTTAAATAATTCCCACATGGAGTGACAAGGGGGCTATTATAAATATTACATTTTATAGATGATAATGATGTGGCAAGCCGACGAGTCATGCATTTAAGGTGGAAGATACAAGGATAAAATGGTTTATCATTTTTTAAAATGAAATAGGGGTCCCCACTTATTAGTATTAGTTAGTACCCTTATCATTTTATTATTATTTATTTACTTAATAGCTCTCGTATTAACTAAGTAGTTGTTATTTAACAAGTTAACTAAAAGTGGTTGAGTGATTCAACTACCTTGGAAATATAAAAAGGAAGAAAGATAAACAAATAAAAGGGGGGAGATCGCTCTAATAAGGTTTTCTCTTACTACCAAGTAATATTTCATTACTATTTCATTCACTTTCTGATTTCTAAAGTGAATATACTTTTGTGATAGCAGGGTTTGTCGAAGGTAATGATAACCATGATGAAGAGGCATTGATTTCTAATATGCTTCCAGGTTGATTATCTATTTGATAGTTTGTAGACTTCTCCCGGTTTTTGGATTAGTTTTCAGTACTAATTAGAATTATTGTGCAGAGTCACAGCAGAGGAAAATTGTGGCAGTGGACTTATTTGTATTAGTCTTGGTATGATTTGAAGGCATCGATGGTCTATGTGTGTGTTACCTTAGGTTGCTAGACTTTCTCTTGGTCCATACTCTTGAAGTATGTGAAGTGTATTGGTTGATTTTAGAATGAATGAATAAAATATTGGATGGTTTTGCGACTCATCTTGGTCTTTCTTGATTATATCATATTTATATTATTTTGCTTCATGTTTTAAAATTATTATATAAATCCATAATTTTTTTTATTTCACTTTGACAAAGAATAAAAAAATTCAACAATTGGTCTCTAAACTTTATAACTTAGAGGTTAATTGAATCTGCAATAAGGCTTTAAACTAGGGTAATAATCTTGTCTATCTTGTCCTTGTTAGGCAAGATTCGAAGAATGTTGTGAGGAGAGTTGCCATATATTTTACTCAACATAAACCACATCTAATAAGCAAGGCACCTAAACATGTGCATCAAAACTACCTCATAAAATTAAACAAATGCTCAAAACCCCTATACAATTGACCAAGTTTAAGTATGGGAGGGGTGTCATAAAAGTCCTATTGGGTAGACCAAAGCCCTCAAGTAGGGGATGCTCCCAAGGATGGCCTTTCAAGGTTATGTAGTGGATGATGAGGCGGAAGGGGTTTAGACTTCATATGTCGATGTGTTTCATGACATACAAGGGTTCATATTATCTCATTTATGGGTGCCTTTGTAGAGGGTGTGTGGCACCTTCGTTTGCGATGCAATTTTTCCAAGCCCATCTTCTTGTTATTCTTTATTTCTTTTATGTTTTAAGGAACAAGTTGAAGGCCAATGTCCTAGCTTGGTGTCCAGATAATGAGACCTCCCATCCTCCAACTAACCCCTTAAGAATTTACTATCATTTATTTTTGTAGGTCCCCATTTCTTATAGAGAAGCATTTCATTGCTTTCTCGGGAATCCATGGGAAAAGCATCTATAAGGTCAAAATCATAATGTCCAACTAGGCATTATATAATCAAAAGCATCTTAAATATAGCATGTTTAAATGCCTCAAATATTATGGTGATTACCTACCACAATAACTGACTTGTACCACATGGAGAAAGACCCATATTCCTTCCAGAAGTTGGCTGGTGTGGTGGATGCACTGACAATGGATCAGAATGTGTTGTMGATATGGAGTGGGATTCTGTATGTGCAAGTGGACAYTGTTAGTCATGTGGTCTCTYGACACTCCATATCTACAACTTGAKGTCCTTGAGACATAATCTCCATAGTTATCCCACAAAAAGTGGATAATAGGGAGGACTTTCAATGTCCCCACTTTGGGACATCATTATATTACATCGTGTTATGATGACCAGAGTAGCCAGATCGAGGTTATAGTGAGTRCATGGGCCATTGAGGGGTTTTTTAGGGTTCGTCTTGCATCGCTCATATTATTTCATCATCATGATTCATTCCGCACAACTTGTATTAGGTTGCATTGCATTCCGATGATTTCCGTAATTTTGAGTTATTTTGGGCTATATGTTAATTAAATTCACTAAGGAGGTCATATTGGGCATAATACTTGGAGGAACCTCTTAGTGTAATAGCTCATTAGAATCAGGAGGAATAAAACTACATGATAGGATGATGAGAAGTGACTTTCAATGGCCAGGGAAGCCACAAGGAGGGATAAACTACTTTTTAGAGGAAAAATGGTTAATTAATTAATTAAAATGATTTAATTAATTAAATAAAGTAAAAGTCACTTTGAGAGACAAGGTGAGCAGAGAGGATAAAAGAGAGACAGGGGCCTCTATTCTCTCATTATGTTGATTATCATTTGATATCTGGCTTCTTGCTAGTGAGCCCATGCATTTGGGGTTTTGAGGGTTTTGACTTAACAAACCCTAGAGATCAAATCGGTAGTGAAAGATCCCACCTATCTTGGTCACGGAGGTGAAAGATTCCTCCCTCACCATTCTACATCAGATCTACTCAGTTACATGTGGTTTCTACATCAGTCATGGGTTCAGAGAGAGCTAGGGTGCAACACTTAGGGATTTCCAGCAGGAGGGCGCACCACCTTCAGGAGAATAGCTTGATCTGGAGAGAGGAGAAGGAGTTTGGGTAAAATAACTCATGGGTTTTCTCTGTATGTCATAGACCATCATTTATAGAATATTTAGGAGGAGGTTTACATGCTATCTAATTTACTGGAGCCGGGCACGAATTGTAGAGAAAGAGGGTGCATTGCAAATTGAGGATTTCGTTGTTTGGTGACCCAGATCTTCACCATTTGACTTGAGGTTTTGGCTAGTAGTTCATCTTTCCCCGATCTACAGTTCATGTATTTTGAGAGCCTTTAGGGGTCTCTAGGTTAGAGGACAAATTATTGGGGTTTCAATCATCCAGGAGGGCACAAGTAAAATAGGGGTTTGTTCATTTGGTTGGTCATAACTTCATCATTTAGCCTGAGACTTCATCAGAGGTTTGGCCTTGGCTCGATTTATTATTCCAACCATTTTTAGAGTGTTTGGAGGCCTCTAGTAGCAAGGCTGAATTGTTGGGTGTATTCAACTTTCCAACAGGGCGCAACTATCCTAGATTGAGGGTTTGATCTAGTAGTGGGCAGAGATCTCAGTTGTTATTCATCTTTGATAGTCATGTGGCCTTTGGAGGCTTGTATCATCTCTTCTTGGGTTATTTTGATTGTGTTATGATATCTCATGCTCTATTGTTCCAGATCTGTAGATCTATTGTGTCAAGATCTTCTACTACTAAGAATAAAATCAGATCTGAGGTAGTTTTGGTTATTCCTTGTGTTGTTGATCTTGCATCTTGTTAAGGTATGTTCTATTTCTATATATTCTTTGATTATTGCTGCAAACACACATAGAAACCATCATATTAAACCCCAACGCAAATCATGAGACTTAAGTTTGCAAAGTGTTTGACGAAATGCCACAACAAGAAAACATATAAAAATCAATGAAAACGAAATATTCTTCGCATCTTGGTTTGGGAACATTATAGTGGTATCAGAGCGTTGATCCTCCCAGCTAGTGAGGATTAGCGCATGCATCAAAACCATAACTCCTGCCAGCTTGAAGGGTTTTCCATAGGGAGAAATGGATAGACATGAATTGGAGATAACCCTACGTGAGTTGATAGTAGACATGATACAAAATAATAGAGAACTATGTAGACAAATGGGGGAGGGAGCATCACTACCAGCTAGTAGATGGAAGGAAGAAAAAAACATTCCTACACCCATTAGGAGTAGGAAATGTTGCTACAGATACAAAGTGTCTTGGGAACCAGATCATAGATGTAGGGGCAAAGGTAAAAGGCACATTATAGAGTTGCACTATGACAATGAGGATGAGGAGATGCATGGGGATGCAACCATAGATTCATATTTAGAGCAGTTCGACGAGGCTAGTGACTCTTGCGCACTTGTGGATGCTAGTGATTATTGCACACTTGGGGAGGATAGTGACCCTTGCACATTGGAGGGATAGTTGGATGGACAGGATGATAGCACTTGTGCTTTAGCAGTAATATCACATAGTGTTGATGACCTTACACTTCAACAAAGTGGTGACACTAGGGAAGATTCACACATGTTAGCACCTAGACATGATGAGCTTCCTATGGTGACTTTGACACAGTTGGCACCTTCCTGGACACCTATGATAGCCATGACACAGGAGGTTATTAGTGGCATTATTGATATAGTGGTGGATCCCTATGTGAGGATTGCACACCAGGGACAGATGGACCTTCATGAGAGACATGACTTGGAGACAAATGATCTTACACAGGCCTATGAGGAGAGTGGGTCATCTCTTTTGGAGACTCCATTGTTTGATCAGGTTGTGGAGACTGACATTTTGATGGGACACTTGCTTCCAGGTCCGGTTGGCAATGATGAGGATGCACTCTTGATTGGTCGGGATGACCAGAGCACGTGTCTGGACACATATGTCTGGGATCCAGGTGCAGATGATAGTAGCAGGGTTAGTGCACATGAGGATACAACCGCTCATACAGAATACAATGTGAGTCAGAGGGAGCTAACAGTTGGTGATGGTGTGCAGTGGCATACAAAAGTACCCAATAACACAGTAGGAAATGGGTAGTTCAATGCCTTATCTTTTGCGGAGAGTGTTGTTGGGAATTCCATGGTTGACACTAGCAGTGAGGGGCATGTGGTAGAACCTCAACATGACTATGATCTGGAGTCACGCTACTTTGTGGGACAGTTGAGATTCAATGAGGACATGATCATGGCAGCCACTAGGCGCATTGATGACACACATGCATTGGTGATTGAATGTTGCTAGAGGGCATCAATAGTACATGATAGTTCAAATGGGGGACTTTACATGGATGAATTTCATACTCTCAGGGAGAGAGTGTCTGTGATGAGGACCAACTACCAACAATTGTTGATGGATAGGGATTACCTATTGGAGATTGGCGAGATGTATCACAAGGCCCTAAGGGAGCAGGAGTTGGAGGTAGTCAGACTCACTCATGAGTTGGAGAGCACATGAGGATTATTGAAAGGCACACAGACAACCCTTCAAGAATCAGATTCCAGATCAGAGGAGCTTCTCAAGGATATTAGACATAGATCCACTACATCTATCTTAGTAGAGAGTCAGATATATACTTCAGTCACATTGCAAGAGGATGTTGGTGGTTTATCACAGGATCACCAGTTGATGGAGGAGTATGAGGAGTACCTAGGATCACTAATGAGTATGGAGAGTTATAATCCAGATGCGTAGGAGATACCCTCCATGAGGATCTTTGATACAGTCGAGCACTCACATACACATGGGGACTCCAGAGCTAGGGGCAGTTATGAGGACACTTCCATTTGCGTCCTAGGAGTGGTTGACCTTCATGTAGAGGTTGACCCAGGACCCATGAGTATGCAGGAGCATACAATGGTGAGTGATAGTACACTGATACATGCAGAAGTGTATGGTGAGATTCAGAGGGACATATTGGATTACAGGGAGGAGACAAACTTAGGGGAGCATGGAGATGCTTATCCTTTGCAGCAACACATAGTTCTAAGAGATCACCTTCATAGTATCAATAGTTGCATGAGAGATGAGGGATGGGGAGTGGTTTACCAATAGTTGGAGGAGTTACCCCCAGTTGTACCTGATGATTGGGGTTCAATGATGACTACAAATGTGTATTTACCATGGGTGTCAGTGGACGAGCTTTTGGTTGAATCCTTTGGATTGACCAAAGAATATGATACTTTCTAGTCCTACAGTCAGCTACAGATGTTTCTGTTAGCCTTTCTCGGCACTTTCATCATTGACAGTAACATGGGGGGAGATAGACAGTGGCAGAGGACATGAAGAGTTGTTAGGCCGAGACCACCTGACGGGAATTATTTTACGGAATACAACAGGATAAGGGTGGATCATCATAGGCATATAGTTGAGACGTTGTGCGTGATGGTGAGAATCTTAGGCCATGGGATAGCAGACATCTCAGAGGGTGACACAGATACAGATTCTCATGGGGATGAGCACATAGGGCTTCTGACAGTGATCAGTATGACACATGAGCAGTTAGTGGGGATTGGAAGTGATAAACTTCCAAATTTTCCATGGGATTCGGGAGTCCATTTTGTTAGTAGGTTTTTTCACCTTATGATGACCCAAGTTGCACCAGAGAGCCACATACTTCAATTTGGGTTGGTTTTGAGTGGGCTTGAAGGGGCTTGTCCTATGGAGTGAGACAATTTCTCACTTTTGATCCTCATGATCGAGCATGGATATGGTTGGGCAGATACTACTTCCACATAGGTTATTTTACCGATGTAGCTTCTGGACAACATGTCAAGTTTCCACAGGTATTCCATCTTGAGGATCCAGGAGTGGGGGATCCAGTATGTATACGGGGGGCAGACGGTCACGATCAGAGTAGTGCAGTGCCAACGTGGTGATATTTTGCGGAGACTAGCATGGGACCCAAGGATTGCAAGGATGAGCATTTCATTGACTGATGGAAGCGAGTGGACCCTTGCAGGGGAAAGTTATTTTGACTTTCCATTGAGCTTCAGTGTTGACGAGAGCACGTCACTTGAGGGTGATTCATGGAGGTCTTGCAGTACCTCACTATGGCAACAACATGTGCAGTTGGTGGAGACCGTGTTCATCTTGGTATGAACTTGGATGATGGACTCATTCCGGGATGAGGCCATATTTCATGTGCAAGTGACTCATGATGTTGATATGTTTCAGGATTATGCTTCATAGGGTATTGCAGTTCACATCCTGATATGGGACCTAGGGGATGGAGTGTCTAATACTTAATCTTTGGATGGAGCCTACTGTGACTCCCACAAGAGGACATGGGACGTCGGTATTATATTTGTATGGATTCATTTATTTCTTGAGGACAAGAAATATTCTAGTAGGGAGGACTGTAATGTCCCCACTTTGGGACATCATTATATTACAGAGTGTTATGATGACCAAAGTAGCCAGATGGAGGTTATAGCGAGTATAGGGGCTATTGAGGGGATTTTTGGGGTCCTTATTGCATCTCTCATCTTATTTAATCATCATGATACATTCTACACAACTTGGCGTTAGTTTTGTTGTATTCCGACGATTTCCGTAATTTTGAGTTATTTTGGGCTATATGTTAATTAAATTCACTGAGGTCATATTGGGAATAATACTTGGAGGAACCTCATAGTGTAATAGCTCAATGGGATTGAGAGGAATAACACTATAGGATAGGATGATGGGAATTGACTTTCAGTGGCCATGAAATCCATAAGGAGGGATAAACTACTTTTTAGAGGAAAAATGGTTAATTAATTAATTAAAGTGATTTAATTAATTAATTATTAATTAAATAAAGTAAAAGTCACTTAGAGAGACAAGGTGAGCAGGAGAGATAAAAAAGATACAGGAGCCTCTATTCTCTCATTATGTTGTTTATCATTTGATATCTGGCTTCTTGCTAGTGAGCCCATGCATTTGGCGGTTTTGAGGGTTTTGACTTAACAAAACCTAGAGATCAACTTGATGGTGAAAGATCCCACCTATCTTGATCCAATATTGGTCAAGAAGGTGAAAGATTCCTCCCTCACCATTCTACATCAGATCTACTCAGTTACATGTGGTTTCCACATCAGTCATAGGTTTAGAGAGAGCTAGGGCACAACACTTGGGGATTTCTAGCAGGAAGGCATACCACCTACAGGAGAATAGCTTGATCTGGAGAGAGAAGAAGGAGTTTGGGTAAAATAATTCCTAGGTTTTCTCTGTATGGCCTAGACCATCATTTCTACAATATTTTAGATGAGGTTTACATGTTATCTGATTTATTGGAGCTGGGCACGAATTGTAGAGAAAGAGGGTGCATTGTAGATTGAGGATTTCGTTGTTTGGTGACACAGTTCTTCACGATTTGACTTGAGGTTTTGGTCGGGAGTTCATATTGCCTCGATCTATAGTTCCATGTATTTTGAGAGGCTTTTGAAGTCTCTAGGTTAGAGGCCAAATTATTAGGGTTTCAATCATCCAAGAGGGAGAAAGTCAAATAGGGGTTTGTTCATTTGGTTAGTCATAACTTCAACATTTAGCCTAAGACTTCATCAGGGGTTTGGCCTTGGACCGATCTATTCTTCCAACAATTTTCAGAGTGTTTGGAGGCCTCTAGAAGCAAGGCCGAATTGTTGGGTGTATTTAGCTTTCCAACAGGGCGCAACTATCCCAGATTGAGGGTTTGATCCAGTAGTCTGCAGAATTCTCAGTTGTCATTCATCTTCGACAACCATGTGGCCTTTGGAGGCTTGTATCATCTCTTCTTGGGTTATTTTCAATGTGTTATCAGCTCTCATGCTCTATTGTTTCATATCTGTAGATCTATTGTGTCAATATCTTCTACTACTATGAATAAAATCATATCTGAGGTATTTTTGGTTATTCCTTGTGTTGTTGATCTTGCATCTTGTTCAGGTATGATCCATTGCTATATATTCTTTGATTATTGCTGCAAACACACATAAAAACCATCATATTAAACCCCAATGCAACTCATGAGACTTAAGTTTGCAAAGTGTTTGACGAAATGCCACAACCAGAAAACATACAAAAATCAATGAAAACGAAATGTTCTTGGCATCTTGTCTCGAGAACATTACAGGACTCGTATGATCCTTGTGGGAAGATGCAATATTATCTAGTAGGGAGGACCAAATTGTCCCATGATCCATGTGGGAAGATGCAATGGGAACTAGAAGAGAGGAACCCATGAGAGTTAGTTCTATGGAAAGGAAGGATTTATGTATGAATTAGTTGTTATCCACCCATCAATTATCAAGGATTGAGAAAGAGA
>ML822979.1:0-20596 GCA_009831015.1 Picea engelmannii
GGGCATATTAGATTAGTAATGTTATTTTATTTATGTCGGCTTTAGGCCATTAGTTGTAATTATACCTCCTAGTCTCCTATATATACCAAGGAGACATTTTCATTTTGATTCATCTTGTACTTGAACATTTAAGTGGGGTAAAATGAGGTTGACCCCTCGAAGAGGCTTATTATCTGAAATTATCTCTTTTTCAAGGCGTTGAGTACTTTTCCTAAGGTTTTCTATGCTATATTGATGTTTGGTTCTTAGCAACTCAACTATCAAGCTAGATCATATTGAGTGATTAGAGACTTGTGATATTGTTGTTGGCATGTTATGAGTTGTTGAAATAGGTTTAAAGTTTTTATCTCTAACCTAAAACTTCATATTTTCCTAATATGGGGTCGCCTTAACTTTTAATTAAAAAAAAAAAAAAAGAACTAAAACTTTTCTTTTTCGGGATTCGGCTTTTCATAAGGTATAACCCTCACTATTAGTTCCAAAATCCTGGTACCGAAATCTCGATAGGGAGCAATTTTAATAATAAAAGGCATAAAACTAAAATGTTTTAAAGTCCTGACGCATTTTCTATAAAGTATTTTTAATCACGATTAATTAAACCTTAAAGGAGTTGATTAACAACCTTTTAACTTTTCAGGATTCGGGTTTACTCAGAGCAATGTGTTTTCAATGCATATCGATTCGCGAAACCTCGATCCCTGATTTCCTGAAAAAATGGAAGTTAGTTATTAATAATGATTAATTAAATTACTAATACCAAGATTAAGGCCTAAACTAATGTCATCGTGATTTCGGGATTCGAGGTTTAATGATGACATACCTTATGGAAGAAAGATCCCCGAAACCTGGAAACGCAAAGTCTTGACTCATAACCAATGTCTAAGCTAAACTAACTTTGCTTTAAAATCACAATTAATGGTAATTAAGCTTCTTTAGGTATTTCCATATTTCATATTCAATTGAACGAGATATTTCAAATTTTAAGTTTAGAATCGCTGAAATACGACCATATTAATAACGAACAACTGATGATTTTTGTGACACAAATGCGTATCTCAGAAATATTCTCTGCATTAAAGGTATTAATTTCTTGTCAGCTGCGTCAGTACTTTCACCATAAAATGACTTAAAGAAAAATTAAAGGTCTGGGTTTCGAATCTTATTCTTGTTCTTTCTATCAGGAGTAAGTCACATTCAACAAAACTTATACACCTCTCTTCTGTGACATGTTTTCATTCTAACATGAAAGTTATGGCAATGAAGAAGGCACCTAATAAGAGTGAAGATACAACTGAGATTTGCAGCCCAGAGGGAGATGTCATATCCGAGACTATGCCACATGCTATCGATTCAATCAAATCTTACAGACAAATCTATGAAATTCTGGACTACAAAATAAAAAATTCCCCTAATGATTTCGAGAATCACCTTTGGGACATAGCAGAATCAGATCTTCACAAGATTGCAGCACACCCATGGCTCATGATGTACAATGACATGGTCAGTTGGGCTTTAGAAAATATTGATATTCCAATGAGAATCATTTTAAATGATCAAGCGGTCATTATCAACTCATCCAGACTAGAACATATCCAAGTAATGTACAAACTCTCGCCCAATCCTAAATACATTTACAATGTTGAATTTATAGCTGAATTTCAGAGAAAGGAATGTACTGAGGCAGACCAAACCTACCCTGACTAAATCAAAGGCTGGTGGAGATGTCCATCACAATTTAGGGCCAATACCAATGGAAATTATGCCATAGCTTCTCTGAATGAGTACATGGTTTATGTAGCCATGATGTTGTGCGGACTCTTCAGAAAAACGAGTCCCTGTCATTTCCCTGTAGAATGGGTGCCCTTTTTAGAGGAAGCATTAGAAGGATATAGTTTTAACTAGAGGAAGATTTTATCTGATAACCTAGCCAAAGAGGTTTCAGATTACAGAGCTGCAAGAACCAAAGGTCAACTAGTGGCCTTTTACATGTTGGCATACATCATGGACGCAATTTGTTTTATGAATCCATTCCCCTTGATGAATTGGAGTTGGAACATAACCTGCCTCGAACCCATTCACGAGTATCACTTGAATCTATGGAAAGAAACCACTAAAAATTCATTTTACAAAATCTGTCATTTCGTAGTAATACCAATGCATAAAATGTTTTATGGCTGTGACCCCCCTCGCATTTCTGAGACATTCTCAGAAAACCTCAAAGCAATAGTTGAATGATTCATTGAAGAAAGCTTCTTCTATATCAAGTTTTATGGGTGCTCAATCCATCGTCATGCACTTCCAAAATTCCTCCTGGACAGACTGGTGTGCAGGGAAGTAGCTCACCAAATAGTGAAAGGCGGTATTGGAATATAGCTAAAGATGGCTCAAAAGACGTCCTGGCCAATCTTCCTTGTATATATTGCGAAATTTTCATTACAAAACTTGGGTCATTCCAAGGTGGAAGCAGAAGCACTTGAAGAGGTCAAATTGGTAAATATTGAGCATAAAAAGCACGACCCTTATCAAGTAGTGAACAAACACATGATACACTGTGGTATGAAAGCCTATGAACATGAAAAGTCTACTTACGATGATATGTTCAAAGAGGTCAAAACCTACAATAAGGTATTAAACAGAGTACGGGCATTATAACCTAACTTACAAACCAGTTTTATGACTTTTCAAAGTCATAGGAAAAGTTGTTTACCTAAGGTATTACAAGGTGAATCCACAACTCCCCCTCCAGAGTAGGAAGAGCCTCCCCAAGGTTTTGAATCAGAGCTATAGGATAAAGCAAATACAAAGGAAAATCCGAAGGAGAATGAAATGCCTTCACAAAGAACAAAAGTTCCACAGACCGAGAACTCAGATTCAGGGAAAGGAAAGGAGCTTGAAACATCCCCAAAAATCCCTGGTGACATTCCTAAAAAAGTAGGAGGAACGACATCAACAGAGCTGGGAAGCCTTATTACTTCTTTCACCCCTTTGCAGTTTACTTACAGAAACCCCGAGATGGAAGTTATATGTGTTAGTGATCTTGAACCTATTTCTAGAGAGGAAGGTTGTCTTGAAATAGGAAATGCATCCAAGAGGAGATGCAATGATAAAGAAACATAAGATCATCGTAGATGGACAAAATCTTGAAGAAGAGGATTTCGCTACAGAAGTAGCAAGCTCAATGGGAGCCTTGGAAACAACAAATTTATACTCTATAGGTAACTTGAGAACTAGGTTACAACAGAAAGATCAAATGATAGCCCAGCTACAAAGTCAATTAAAGGAGACTAAAAGAAATATCAGTCAGGAAATAAACAAGGGGATATAACAAGCTAGAGTCAGTGACATACAGGAGATTCAAATGCTAAAATAAAGCTTAAATGAAATGAACATGAAGATACTGGTCAGTCAAGAATAGGTCCTCCACCAAGAATAAATGAATAAGCAATTACAAAATAAGATGAAATGAATTCAAAATCAAGTGGTAGAGATGGAAATTTTTCAAGCCCAGGTGTTGGAAATACATGCAAAAATAGAAAAAGAGCAATAGGGAGTGATCTCCAAGCTAGAAATTATTCAGAATTACTTTCAGGAGGAAAACAAATCCTTTGATGGTATTCTCTTGAAAGAGAAATAAGAAAAAGTATCCAGGACCACTTTTCAAAAGACGGCTGCTTTTTCAGCAAAAGAGGAAGTTGAAAAAGCTCAAAAGCTATATGTTTTAGAGAAGATTAAAGGGGATATAATACTCAAGGTATGGGAGGCAAACCTTGCCAAAAACAAGAGAATAACCAAAGAGGTTAATGATGATTGCCAAGGAATTTTTGACGTTCTAGATAAAGATTCATTGAACATTGGAAGAGACAATTGTCCTAAGTTGTTAGGACAAATTAACATTGGAAAGAATCAATTAAATTTCAAGGAGAATCTGGACGAAATTCAAATAGAAATATCACAAATAAAGGTAATTGATGTCACACAAATTAATAGGTGGATGGTGAAACGAATTTAAAGTTACAAACTATTGAGTTTACAAGAAAGATAATTGAATATCGTCTACCAGAGCTATAGAGAAAATTCTTCCTATTTGAGGCGAAAGATATTCCAGAGGCTCCTAGAGTTTTTGTGCAGTTCCTGGGAAAATGTATTAGTTGTCTCAAAACGGAAGAAGGAAGTTCATCAACAAAGAAATAAAGTATTATTTTGAAAGTTTTCATCACCGAAATTACAAAGAAGATAAAGATAGAAATGTAAATAGTTCAATATTGCACATTTATGTAACCATTAACCTTCAGAAGTTAGTTAATCACCAACAGAAAAAGAATTTGGTGATCATGTATAAATATAATTTCACAAGACTAAAAAAAGGGATTTTTTCTTTGGAGCCGATTGTACTAGAAGTTTTTCTCATTTGCAGTGATAAGATAATGTAGAAGAGATTTTGAATTCTGTGAACTCGAAGTTATGTGTCCCTTTACTTTGTTTTCAACATATTTATTTTCATGTCTTTCTAATGAATGACCAACCACAGTTTAACACAAAATTCTATCGTAGTTTAAATTTATTTGGTTATCTAATCATTTACAAATTTTCCTCTATGATTGCTATCAATATTTTCAAGACCTGTAGGTCATTTGGATGGTTACATTTTGTACTTCATTAGAAATTTTGTTTTTCTTCCCTTCTTTTGTTAAGATATGAGATTATTTTATGATTAAAGCCTCATATTTCTAACAACATTATGTTTCTTCTTCTTTGATCATTCTCAACACTCTTAATTATTTCAAGTACAGAAAATGGCATCTACTGTGGTTATGTTATTATTTTAAATTCAAGAACTCCTTTTTTTTGTATCTTTCAAAACAGAGGTAACATAATCTTTGAACATTTTACAATTTAATAAATTTTTACCCCTCATGACTGTCCCCAATACTAGAGAACCTAACATAGAACCTGACCTTATAGATCAAATTAGTATTTCTTTGAACTTATTTAATACCATCATACAAACAACAAATACTCGGGTCGTGTTAGAATTTTCGTGGGTAGTTATCGAGAGAGATATCAATATCCAAGAACAATGGGAATCTAGATAGAGACATTTGAGGAATCAACTTTACTCTTCACAAATTGATATTTTACCCCTTAACTCTCTCTATCTTTTCGGATGCCTTGATGGTATACTTTAGAGCCTTAAAGTATAAACTCAGGAACAACATGTTTTTGGTGCCATTGTCGGGGAACGAAGAAATGAATCTTTTCCCAGGGAAGAATGACATTGACATTTTCTTTCTTTGATAGTGAACAAAGATCGAAAAACCTTCTAAGGATACTTTCATCTTTCACTTGGTGATTCCACGATAAGTAAACTGGATTTTAGCCGAAAGAACACCAGAAAGAACCTGGACGACAAGTAGACCTCGCCAGTTTCTGGTCCAGAAAATATTTTAAAATCACAAAGATCCCTTAGACAAATCATTTCGCCCATACATACTATTTGTCAACTTGATTCTACACAGTCAAATATTAAGGGAATACTTGAGAGATCTGTCCCACTCCCCCTTTCAACCGATACGTTCTCTTTTCCCTAAGTGTATACCCCTACTACCAAGTACTCTGACAAATGATCTGTATATCCCGATTCAACCCTCGTTGATTCTCCAATATATTCACCTTATGAGTCTGGAGAAACAAGTTCTTTTCTTATTGGGCCTTCTTTATCTAATTCCCTATTCCTTGATAATCAGTTCCCCACAACCTTTCTGTCACATTCAATCAAAACTCAAAATCTACCAAACTTATGTGAGATTTCTCCTCATACACTTCGAGTTTCAGCCTCAAATACATCAATGGATGCACATGGAGGCATGAGAGCTGGAGGTGGTGCCATAGGAGGAGCAGTAGGTGGCTAAGTACCACTCCCTGGAATATTTTATAAGGTGGCTGCCAGATATTCCCCCCTTGTCCTCTCGGTCCCCCTACACGACCTTCCCAAAAATTACATGAAAAGTCTTCCCAAATTCATAGGGGAAGGAGATTTAACCGCACAAGAACACATCAATTTCTTTGACCAATTTACTGACATCCTTTGAATCGAGCACGGAGATGTCTATTATAGACTCCTCATTCAGACTTTCGAAGGACAGGTGAGGACCTGGTTCTGAGCCTTGGCAGTGAGATCTGTAAGGTCTTACGAAGAACTTGAAAAATCTTTTATCAGACAATGGGCAGAAAGGAGAGACCACCTCTATTACCTAACTGAATTTGGGGCTCTCAAAAAGAAAATCTCAGAATCAGTTCTTGAGTTCACTCAAAGGTTTAACAAGTTGTATAATGAAATCCTGGTCGAGGTTAAACCATCTCAACCCACAACGAAAGTAACTTTCTTCAAATCCTTTGACCCCGATTTCTCTCTATTATTAAGAGAAAGGAGATCAGTAGATCTCACCAAGATGCAATATGATTCCCTAGAAATTGAATCGAACATGATGGTATTAGGAAAACTAAAAGCCAAAGTAGAAACCTGGAAGAAAGAAAATAGAAAATTCAAAGAACAAGGTGGATCCTCAGGATCAAGAAAATCCTCAGGAGATAAAATAGACGATATGGATAGGACAATTAAAGAGCTATCAAATAAGATCTCAAAAATGGAACTCGATAAATCAAAAAAGGATCATTTTCCTAGGAAGGATTTCAGAGGGAATCATGATCCTAAATCCCCACAAAGACATATTAAGAATAAGGATCAAGAAATCTCAACCCCCTTCAAGAGTGAAAACTTCATTGGAGGGGAAGACCTAGAAGATTTTGAAGATTTAGACAAGGATATAAAAATCTTGGTGACGATAGTCTACAACCCTATTTATCGAGACAAGATTATGAAAAATCCTTAAATAAAGAAAATAGAGAGGAAGACGACGTAAACAATAGTACTTATGAAGATTTGACCTATAAGGGTATTGCATATGATATAATGGTCGAACTGCACCAGAAATACAATTTAAAACCTAGAAACAAGAGTCTTCCAACCGCCCCAATGAAAAGGATCCTGCCGAGGGGAGAAACTGATGAAGTGACTCCAAAGACTGTTGAGAAGTAGACTGCAAAAACCAACACTGCTGACATGCAACCTGTCAAGACAAAGTCAGTAGCAACACTCAGTGTGAAAACAGAGGTCCCTGTGAGTGAAACCAAATCCACACCACAAAGGAAAGCTGAAAAGAAAGGAATGGAGGCCCAAAACATAGAGAGCGACAAAGCCATGGGAAATTTTAGTTTGGAAATTGAAATAAATAAAATCAAGATTCCTATACCTCTTGCCAAACTGGCAATTAACCCCATATACAGAAAACAAATTGCCAAGATGATTAGTTTTTCAGAAAACGAAAGCCAAGACGATGTCATTAACTTAGAAGATGACAAGCCGAACATAGTTTTTGGTCCACATTTCGAAGGTGCCAAAGACATTGTCACCTCCTTCTATATCATGTTAGCCTTGTTCGACCACCTACTCCATAACTGCATGATAGATTCTGGAGCATCCCACAATGTAATGCCTAAAGCCATTATGGATAAATTGGGCCTCGAAATCACTAGTCCTTATGGAGATTTATATTCATTCGATTCAATAAAAGTTAAATGTATAGGCATGATTAAAGACTTGGTGGTAAATCTGGCACAAATACCTACAAAAAGCATTCTAATGGATGTAGTGGTTGCTGATATCCCTCCGAAATATGGTATGTTGTTATCCAGGTCCTGGGGCACCAAGATTGGAGGATCTCTCCAGCTTGACATGATGTATGGTATGATTCTAGTTTTTGGAGGACATTTCACGTGCCTATACAGAGAAATTAGGTTGGCATTCATGGTAAGTGATCCACACAACTTGAATAACTACCCTATATATATTGCTGATCAAGATTTAGGTAATTGTATTTTATCCATTGATGATGATATTGTTGTAGGTATAGATGAAAGTTTTTACAAAAGAGAGAACATGAAAAGAAAAAATTAAAAAGGATGTATATAGCACTGGTCTGTGGAAGATGTTTTTTGACTTCGCCTCATCCTACTTTTGAACTGGAGCTAGGGCACTCCTTGTGGCTCCTGATAATCAATTTGTAATCCGTTTTTCCTATAGGCTACAATGGAATGTGGAACACATTAATAATGTATGCGATTATGAATCCCTAGTGTTAGGGTTAGAAGCTGCTAGGAGAATGAAAATAAAAAACCTCTAAGTCTTTGGTGACGCTGAGCTAATTGTAAAATAGGTAATCCGACAGTACCAGGCTAAACATCCTAGGTTGAGGTATTACAGGAATTGCATCTGGGATCTGATAAAAAAATTCTTCTCCTCTATCAAGGTTCACTATATTCCAAGAACCAAAAACCAACCGGTTGATGCGTTAGCCAAAGCACCCTCAACATTCACACCTCACACTGCTTTTAAACTAAAGTGCCATATACAAATGAGACACATGCCTTCCATACCGAATAACATACAACATTGGCAAGTTTTTGAGGACGATGAACAACTTCACAATTTCATAGAATCAATGGATGAGTTTTCTGAAATGCATGTTGACCAAGAAAACCAAAATGATCATATTTGGATCATGCAAGAAGGGGAGGGCCCCCAATAATTCCACGATAAAATCGCTAATCACTGAATGCTTGTTCTAAAAAATAACCAGATCCCTAAGGGCTTGATTCCCTTAGAAAGGTTATTTAATCAAGATGACGTTCCTTTAAGATCCACTTTACAACCTTAGCCAGAGGAAGATGAGGACTGTGACATAGGTACCAAAGAAAATCCTCGGTTGGTGAAATTATCCAAATACCTGTCCCTATAAACCAAAAGTAAATATGCTGAGTTGCTTAGAAAATATAAAGACATTTTCGCTTGGTCTTACGACGAACTGAGAACTTATGCTACCTCTATAATCGAACATAAAATTCCTTTGAAACCCGGTGTCAATCATTTTAAGAAGAAACTCAGATAGATAAACCCTATGCTACTACCAGTGATAGAAAAATAAGTTAAAAAACTCTTGGATGCCAAAATCATCTTCCCACTAAGATATTTCGAGTGGGTAGATAATTTAGTTCCAGTAAGAAAGAAAAACAATAAAATCAGACTGTGTGTTGATTTTAGGAACCTGAACCGATTGTCACTCAAGAACAATTACCCATTACCTAAGATGGACCATGTTTTAGAGAAAGTAGTTGGAGCTAATAGAATTTCAATGATTGATGGTTTTTTAGGTTACAATTAGATTGCAGTACACCAAGATGATAAGGAAAAAATGGCTTTCACTACCCCTTGGGGTACCTTCATGTACGATAAAATTCCTTTCGGCTTGATGAATGCAGGGGAAACCTTCTAGCGAGCCATGGACATCACCTTCGTTGGCGAGAGAGATAATTTTGTTGTTATCTATCTCGATGATATGACTATTTTTTCAAAATCCGATGCAAAACATCTAGTGCACCTGAAGCAAACTTTCGAGAAATGTCTTAAATTTGGTTTGTCCCTTAATCCCAAAAAATATCATTTCACTATGCAAGAAGGTAAGCTATTAGTTCATCTAGTGTCTACAGACGGAATCAAAATTGATCCCAAAAGAATTGAAGCAATAGATACTATAAACATCACTAGAAATGTAAAAGAAATTTAGTCTTTCTTAGGAAAAATAAATTTCTTGAGAAGATTCATCCCTAACTTCGCCGAAATTGTGAAGTTGATCACAGATATGTTAAAAAAGAATAGTGAGATGAAGTGGACAAGTGAAGCCAATGCGTATTTTCAACGAATCAAGAAATTTATCAGAGAAGCACTAGTCTTGGCAAGTCATGATCACACAAAAGAGTTTCTAATCTTTTCCTTTTCTTTCGAACACACTATTGCAGCCGTATTGTTACAGAAAAACGAGGAAGGCTTTGAACGACCTATTTCATTTTTTAGTAAAAGTTTGAGAGATGTTGAGTTGAAATATAATATACTAGAAAAAAAAATCTTACGCAATGGTGAAGGCTCTCAAGGCTTTCAAAACGTATGTATTACACTCAAAGATCATAGATTATGTCCCTACAAGCTTTGTTTAAGATATACTGGTTCAGCCAGATAGTGATGGCAGAAGAGGCAGATGTCTAGATAATATTCAGGAGTTTGATCTAGAAGTCAAACCAACAAAACTCATTAAAGGCCAAGGTATGGCTAAATTGCTAGCCAAATCAAACTTGCAGGCACTCAGAGTAAACCAGCTAGAACAAGATGAGGATTTTCTAGAGATTAATGGACTCGATATCGCTACACCTACAGTTGAGATTGAAGAAAAGTTTTCTACTTCATTCTAATACTGTGATATTGTTTCTTACCTATTGACTCTTTAATGTCCCAGTGAACTAACCCCATCTAAATCCAGGACACTGAAGCTACATGCTATAAAATATTGTATTATAGGCGAAAAATTATATTGAAAAAATCCCCTGGGTTTCTTGTTGAGTTGTTTAGTCGAGACCGAAACCAAAAAGGTTATTAATGAGTTCCATGAGGGAGTGTGCAGAGGACACCACACTTGGCGAGCTACAACTTATAAAATCTTAAGAGATGGATATTACTCGCCCAAACTATTCATATATGTAAACACCAAAGTCCGAACTTGTACTCCCTGTCAATTGTTTACAGGTAAACAGAAAGTCCCAGCTTTACCTCTTGTTCCAGTTAAAACTGAAGCTCGTTTTCAACAATGGGGCCTTGATTTCATCAGAGAAATTCATCCACATTCCAGTGCTCGGCACAAGTGGATCCTAACTACAACATAATACTTTACTAAGTGGATGGAATCTATTCCCATGAGAAGCGCAACTGACTTAGTAGTAATCAATTTTATGGAAGAAAATATTGCATCCAGATTCAGCTATCCCCGAAAGATAGTCATCGATAATGCACAAACATTTAAATCAATGGCTATGATGAGCTTCTCCCAAAAATTTAACATCATATTAGGACACTCCACAGCGTATTATCCACAGGGTAATGGTTTAGTTGAGTCATCTAATAAAATTCTGACAACCGTGATCAAAAAAATCTTGACTGGGAATAAGAAAGCATGGCATATCCATTTGAAATACGCTCTATGGGCCAACATGATAAGTACCAAAAGGTCAATTGGGATTTCCCCTTTTCAGATGGTATATGGCATTGATGTTATTTTACCAATCAATATTTGTCTACCAGTAATGAAACCTTGGCAAGATTCAAATGAAGAACCTAATGACATTACCAGGAGGGAAAACCAGTTGATCGAAGTTCAACAAAATAGAGCCTAAGTAAATGAAAAGTTGTAGAGATATCAGGATAAAATGAAGTCTTTATTTGATAAAAAATCTAAGGATAGAGATTTCCTCCCTGGAGATCTGGTACTAAAATGGGAAGCCAAAAGATAAGACACTGGAAAACACGACAAGTTCAATTCGATCTGGTCTGGCCCTTATAGAGTCTTGGCCTCAGAGGGAAAAAATGCTTTTTCATTAGAAAATCTCAATGGAGACATTCTGAGTGCCCCTGTAAATGGAAGATACCCTAAACACTACATGCAATAATATGTTTTTGAACTCTCATTATACATACCATTTTGTTTTCATGTTTTATTTATAGTTACATTGCTTTTGGTAAGTTTTATTTTGTCAAAAAAAAAAAAATCAGAAAATGTATATATAAAACAGTTCAAAATCTAGCAGTTCAAAAGATTTGTATGAGTTTCTGATTTGTGTGAGTTTCTGACAGTTATCAGGTCATCTTAGTTGCAGGAAAATCATCAAGGACAAAAGAGATCAACTATACTAAAAGGGTAATCTGCATGAATAATCATGATAAATATTTCCCAAAAAGGTAATAAGTAAGCAATCTTCTGGCTTTAAATACAAAGAACTACTAATGTATGAACTCTGACCTAAGAACCCGAGTTAAAATGTCCTAAGAGGTGCCAATGAGCGAGACACTAAATTTCACGACGGTTAATGTGATACTAAAAAAAAAAAATCTAAAAAAAATAAAAAAATAAATAGTCGTTGACACTCCTAAGTTTTCAAGGTTCTCTTACCTTTTCCCTTCGATCACTATAGATCTTACTCTTGACCCAACTCTGATTATTTTCCCATTAGTCTCTGGAGGAAAGAAAGGTCTCATCTTAACTTTGGAAATGTTTAGACTAGCTTTCAAAGAGAGGATAGGTAAAATTCTATGTGTTTTCCTAAACTTTGGTTGAACCAGAAGTATGTTTGGGATAATCCTAACCTTTTAGTCATTCTAGCAGGAATAAACTGATCGTTTTCGCTCAAGGAAAGTACCTAAGAAATATTAATAAGTTTTCCTCGAGATTCTCCCTAAAGTCAAAGTGTCTGAGGGCCAAAAGGAAGATTAACCCAGAGCTATTTAAATAAGTTGACAGACCTTGTAAAAGTTTTAAGCAGTATATTTTCCTGAGTATGTAACATGTTGATTGATTGCCCCCACTTCATAACAAAAGTATATATAGACAGATGGTGAAAGGAAATTCATTATTGATTGCCCCCATCTAATATAAAGGGATGAAGAAAGGAAATTCATTATATGATTGTCCTCCTCTCGACATTTAAATGCTAGAAAATAATGAAGTGGTGAAAGGAAATTCAATGTGGAAAATATGATAACTTCACTGGGGTACTGAATAGGCTCGTTGGAAGTGAAGCAATGTCTGCATATCTGACAAGGCTGTTATACATGAATTGCAAGATGCTCTGGTAACTTTTCTTCTTTCAGCGAGATTACACTTTAAGATTATGGGATTCCAGATTACACTATAAGAGTACCTTGATGTGAATACGATCAAATAAAAATTGGTAGAACGTCTTATCTTGTTTTGATTATCTTGCACAAATCTAAGGTCAGTTTTAGAAAGATGAATCTATGTGAGCCTATCTCAAGATTGTCGAATGTTTTAATCTTGAAAAGTTTTCCAAAGTTAAGGTTGAAGTATTTATCTTCCTAGTTGGGTTTTTACAACTATGTCTCACAGACTGGAATAACTGACCCCATTTACCCAATAAAGGCACTAAGTCTACACGTTCTCCTCGTCCCACAAGGAGACGAGGTCCCCAATTGGAGCCTATGTTGAAACATGTTTAAATTTTTTATCTCTAACCTAAAACTTCGTATTTTCGTAATATGGAGACGCCTTAACTTTTAATTTAAAAAGAAAAAAAAAAAAGAACTAAGACTTTTCTTTTTCAGGATTTGGATTTTCATAAGATATAACCCTTGCTATCAGTTCCAAAAGCCCAATACCTAAATCCCGACAGACATCATTTTTAATAATAAAAGGCAGAAAACTAAAATGTTTTAAAGTCCCAACGCACATTCTATAAAGTATTTTTAATTGCGATTAATTAAACCTTAAAGGAGTTGATTAACAGCCTTTTAACCTTTTGGGATTTGGGTTTACTCAGAGGAATGCATTTTCAATGCATATTGATTTGCGAAACCCCGATCCCTAATTTCTTGAAAAAATGGAAGTTAGTTATTAATCTTGATTAATTAAATTACTAATACCAAGGTTAAGGCCTAAACTAATCTCATCGCGATTTCGGGATTCGAGGTTTAGCGATGATATACGTCATGGAAGCAAGATCCCCGAAACCCCGAAACATGAAGTCTCAACTCATAACCAATGTTTAAGCTGAACTAAATTTGTTTTAAAATCACAATTAATGGTAATTAATCTTCTTTAGGTATTTTCATATTTTGGATTCCGTTGAACGAGATCTTTCAAATTTTAAATTTAGAATCACCAAAATACGACCATATTAATAACGAACAACTGATGATTTTTGTGACAGAAATGAGTATCTCAGAAATATTCTATGCATTAAAGGTATTAATTTCTTATCAGTTGCGTCAGTACTTTCAACATAAAATGAGTTAAAGGAAAATTAACGGTCTCGGTTTTGAATCTTATTCTTTTTCTTTCTATCAGGAATAAGTTGCATTCGACCAAGCTTATACACCTCTCTTTTGTGACAGGTTTTTGTTCTAACACGAAAGTTATGTCACTAAAGAAGACACCTAAGAAGAGTGAAGATACAACTAAGATTTGCATCCCAGAGGGAGATATCGTATCTAACACTACGCCACATGCTATCGACTCGATCAAGTCCTAGAGACAAATATATGAAATTCTGGACTATGAAATCAAAAGTTCCCCTAATGATTCTGAGAATCACCTTTGGGACATAGCAGAATCAGAGCTTCACAAGATTGCAACATGCCCACAACTCATGACGTACAATGACATGGTCAGTTGGTCTTTAGAAAAGATTGATACTATGATAAGAAGCATTTTAAACAATCAAGCGGTCATTATCGGCTCATTCAGACCGGAACATATCCAAGTAATGTACAAACTCTCGCCCAATCCTAAATACATTTACAATGCCGAATTTATAGCTGAATTTTAAAGAAAGGAATGTACTGAGGAAGACCAAACCTACCCTGACTAAATCAAAGGCTGGTGGAGATGTCCATCAAAATTTAGGTTCGATACCAATGGAAATTATGCCATATCTTCTTTGAGTGAGTACATGGTTTATGTAGCCATGATGTTGTGCAAAATCTTCAGCAAAAAGAGTCCTTGTCATTTCCCTGCAGAATGGGTTCCCTTTTTAGAGGAAGCATAAGAAGGATATAGTTTTAACTGGAGAAAGATTTTATCTGATAACCTAGCCAAAGAGGTTTCAGATTACAAAGCAGCAAGATCCAAAGGTCAACTAGTGGCCTTTTACATGTCGGCATACATCATGGATGCAATTTGTTTTATGACTCCATTCCCCTTGATGAATTGGAGTTGGAACATAACCTGCCTCGAACACATTCACGAGTATCACTCGAAGCTATGGGAAGAAAACACTAAAAATTCGTTTTACAATATCTGTCATTTCATAGTAATACCAATGCATAAAATATTTTATGGTTGTGACCCCCCTCGCATTTCTGAGACATTCTCAAAAAACATCAAGGCAATAGTTGAATGATTCATTGAAGAAAGCTTCTTCTATATCAAGTTTTATGGGTGCTCAATCCCTCGTCATGCACTTCCAAAATTCCTCCTGGACAGACTGGTGTGCAGGGAAGTATCTCACCAAATAGTGAAAGGCGATATTGGAATATAGATAAAGATGGCTCAAAAGACGTCCTGGCCAATCTTCCCTGTATATATTGCAAAATTTTCATTACAAAACTTGGGTCATTCCAAGGTGGAAGCAGAAGCACTTGAAGAGGTCAAATTGGTAAATATTGAGCACAAAAAGCACAACCCTTATCAAGTAGTGAACAAACACATGATACACTATGGTATGAAAGCCCATGAAAATGAAAAGTCTACTTACGATGATATGTTCAAAGAGGTCAAAACATACAAGAAGGTATTAAACAGAGTACAGGCATTATCACCTTACTTACAAACCGGTTTTATGACTTTTCAAAGTCACAGGAAAATTTGTTTACCTAAGGTATTACAAGGTGAATCTACGACTCCCCCTCCAGAGTAGGAAGAGCCTCCCCAAGGTTTTGAATCAGAGCTATAGGATAAAGCAAATACAAAGGAAAATCCGAAGGAGAATGAAATGCCTTCACAAAGAACAAAATTTCCACAGACCGAGAACTCAGATTCAGGGAAAGGAAAGGAGCTTGAAACATCTCCAAAAATCCCCGGTGACATTCCTAAAAAAGTAGGAGGAACGACATCAACAGAGCTGGGAAGCCTTATTACTTCTTTCACCCCTTTGCAGTTTACTTACAGAAACCCCGAGATGGAAGTTATATATGTTAGTGATCTTGAACCTATTTCTAGAGATGAGATTCCTTCATCCGATTATTTTTTCAGTAAAAAGAGGAAGGTTGTCTTGAAACAGGAAATGCATCCAAGAGGATATGCAATGATAAATAAACATAAGATCATCGTAGATGGACAAAATCTTGAAGAAGAGGATTTCGCTACAGAAGCAGTAGGCTCAATGGGAGCCTTGGAAACAACAAATTTATACTATGTAGGTAAATTGAAAACTAGGTTACAATAGAAAGATCAAATGATAGCCCAACTACAAAATCAATTAAAGGAGACTAAAAGAAATATCAGTCAAGAAATAAACAAAGGGCTAGAACAATCCAAAGTCAGTGACATACAGGAGATTCAAATGCTAAAATCAAGCTTAAATGAAATGAACATGAAGATACAAGTCAGTTAAGGACAGGTCCTCCACCAAGAAGAAATCAATAAACAATTACAAAATAAGATGAATTCAATTCAAAATCAAGTGGTAGAGATGGAAATTTTTCAAGCCCAGGTTTTGGAAATACATGCAAAAATAGAAAAAAGAGCAACAGGGAGTGATCTCCAAGCTATAAATTATTCAGAATTACTTTTAGGAGGCAAACAAATCCTTTGATGGTATTCTCTTGAAAGAGAAAGAAGCAAAAGTATCCAGGAGCACTTTTCAAAAGGCAACGACTTTTTCAGCAAAAGAGGAAGTCGAAAAAACTCAAAAGCTATATGTTTTAGAGCAGATTAAAGGGGATATAATACTCAAGGTATGGGAGGCAAACCTTGTCGAAAAAAAGAGAATAACCAAAGAGGTTAATGATGATTGCCAAGGAATTTTCGACCTTCTAGATAAAGCTTCATTGAACATTGGAAAAGACAACTGTCCTGGGTTGTTAGGACAAATTAACATTGGAAAGCATCAATTAAATATCAAGGAGAATCTGGATGAAATTCAAACATAAATCTCACAAATAAAGGTAATTGATGTCACACAAATTAATAGGTGGATGGTGAAGCTGAATTTAAAGTTACAAACTATTGAGTTTACAGGAAAGATAATTGAAGATCGTCTACCAGAGCTACAGAGAAAATTCTTCCTATTTGAGGCGAAAGATATTCTAGAGGCTCCTAGAGCTTTGGTGCAGTTCCTGGGAAAATGTATTAGTTGTCTCAAAACGGAAGAAGGAATTTCATCAACAAAGAAATAGAGTATTATTTTGAAAGTTTTCATCACTGAAATTACAAAGAAGATAAAGATATAAATGTAAATGGTTAAATATTGAACATTTATGTAACCATTAACCTTCAGAACTTAGTTAATCACCAACAGAAAAAGAATTTGGTAATCATGTATAAATATAATTTCACAAGACTGAAGAAAGGGATTTTTTCTTTGGAGTCGATTGTACTAGAAATTTTTCTCATTTATAGTGATAAGATAATGCAGAAGATATTTTGAATTCTGTCAACTTGAAGTTATGTGTCCCTTTACTTTGTTTTTGACATCTTTCTTTTCAGGTCTTTCTAATGAATGACCAGCCATAGTTTAGCACAAACTTCTACGGTACTTTGAATTTATTTGATTATCTAATCATTTAAAAAATTTCCTATGTGATTGATCAATAGTTTCAAGACCGGTAGGTCATTTTGATGGTTACGTTTTGTACTTCACTAGAAATTTCATTTCTCTTCCCTTCTTTTGTTATGATATGAGATTCTTTTATGATTAAAGCCTCATATTTCTAACAACGTTATGTTTCTTCTTCTTCCATCATTCTCAACACTCTTAATTATTTCAAGTACAGGAAATGGCCTCTACTGTGGTTATGTTATTATTTTAAATTCAAGAACGCCTTTTTTTTTGTATCTTTCAAAACATAGATAACATAATCTTTGAACATTTTATAATTTAATAAAGTTTTACCCCTCATGATTGTCCCCAATACTAGACAGCCTAACATAGAACCTGGCCTTATAGATCAAACTAGTATTGCTTTGAACTTATTTAATACCATCCTACAAACAAAAAATACTCGGGTCGAGTTACAATGTTCGTGGACAGTTATCGAGAGAGATATTAGCATCCAAGAACAATGGGAAGCTAGACAAAGACAAATGAGGAATCCACTCTGATTTACCCTTCACAAATTGATATTTTACCCCTTAACTGTCTCTATCTTTTCGAATGCCTTGACGGTATACTTTAAAGCCTTAAAGTATAAACTCGGGAACAACATGAGTGATGGGTTTGCATTTTCCTCATTGAGTATCAGGTGGTCAATAGATGACCATGGAGAGAGTATTTTTGGGGACCTAATTTGGTTGGGCATTAATATTTCTTCTTGAAATTATGCATTAGTTGGTTGCATGAAGATGAGTAAGTGGAGGGGAATTCATGTTATACATATTTGTGTGCACATTTTTCCTTGAGAGGTCTCGACCTTCCACCCACACCATGAGATCAAGGATGTAGGACTGAAGGAGCCCTGCATGAGTTGATGGGTTAAGTTGAAGAGGAGGGGTGGGATTGGTGCTATAGAAAATGTCTTCTGGATGCACTTATTTTCTCACTAGCACCATCTCTTGGTACAAATTAAGGTCTATCCGTACACATATGTGGACTATAGGGAAGACCCAAAGCTCCCACACTCCCTAGGCTAGGGAGGGAGACTATAGGGTAAGTAAATGTGCATTTATATTGTATTTTTGGTTTAATTTTTACATAGTAGTGTCCCCACCCCCCCCATTTCTAGGTGTAACTAGAGGAGATTTGTTTTCTCCATGATCCACATTTCATACAATAGTTTGATGATCTCATTCTATACTCTTAATAGAAAAAATCCTGCAAATGCCTCCTATCCATGTGACAGGTGCCTAAATTGGCATGTTTTTAACACTCATTTAGTACCTTTTTCCTTACCATTCTTCGATTGTTTATCCTCCCTTAATACCTTTATCTTCTAGCTTGTCTCAGTTTTCACCAAGGTATGGATGTTCCCACCATATGCTAGTTTTATGAAATTTTTACATATTTCTTAAGGAAACTATTATCTTCTTGCACTAACATTTCTATATAGAAGCAGTCACAGTGGCTACAACTCTTTGTAGGAGTTGCAACTCCTCTACAATTGTTGCAACTTCGAGCATAATACAACTGTTGCAATTAAAAATGCATTCTCAGTGCTGCAAATACGAGAAACAATTCCCAACACATCAGTCATCATGACAATTGTCAGTCAGAGATCTCTCCTTACCTAGAAATATGACAAAAGACAAATGGACAACCACAAAAGGAAAAAAATCACCTACCAATTGTCACCCAACTAATATGAGTCATTATATACCTGCTCTTTCCTAAAATTTGGTGATATCAATGTAAACTAATGAACAATCTAATTCTCGTGGTTCTCCATCTATCTCCTTGTTTTATTTAGACATTAGATGTATTGTATAAAGACCCCAACTTCCTTCGAGGTCAGGAATTGATTCTTGGGATAATACTCGAATGTATTGTAAATTTCAGAAAATTGACAATATAATTTTGTTTCTCCTCCTATTAGTGTGATGATGTGTTGAGTGCTCATATCATTTTGATTTCATAATCCACTGCCTTGTATAAGGGGGTAGGGCCCCCTCCCTAGTTAGGTATTACCTATAAATTAGCATAGGATTAACATTCTATTGTTGTTTAATTACTTTCATAGTTATTTTCTTTTGCTGCAATTCCAAGTTTCATAAACAATTAATTGCAATTTAGGAACAATTAGCAATTAGTCTCTTTATGATTGTGAATTCTATGATAAAAAGTGTGACTCAAGTATTAATTAGATTTATGTATATTTATAATGGTTATGGATCACATAAGTTATTTCAACTCCTATTGCTACAACACACATTGTTTTGATTCTTGTTGATGTAATTCGCGTTGTTGCACCTCTGTTGTTGCAACTCCACTTTCATTCTTATTTGCAATAGTTTGATTCTCTAAAAAATTGAGATTGATACTCTATTGATTTTATGAGTTGTCATAAAAACACGACCATTGAGAAGTAAAATAAAACAAATGCATAGTTAAAACATAGAAGATACATAGTACAATAGAGACATACATATATGTGGCAGAGTCCCTAGATGGTTATTTTCATTACATGAATATGATATAACCATCTTGAATAAAATATATATATATATAATCTAGAACAATATTTCCAACTTAATGAGAACTTTTTAAAGTTCTTGTCTTTTCAAGGGTCACATTTTTTACCCTGTTTTTAAAAATGGTGCTACCGGTAGCATCCCCCCTCCCTTTTTAGGTGCTTTTTTTATATTTTATATTTTCTCATTTGTAATGTTTCCACATTATTTTTTACGATGGTTAAAATTTAGACATGTAGCATTAACAATTGATATCATTGTAATATCATTGTGGACAAAGACTTTAAATTTACCCTCAAATCAAAAAGCGATGTTGGTGATAACACTGTATTTTTTTTAGAGTTGAAATCACAACTTAATTGAAAACATGTCTTCAACAATTGTTACCATCGTCGATAAACAAATCAAAATTGACTCTTAAATCATTTCTTAGATTTGCTTTTTTTATTTCTTAAAATTTACATTAAAAAAATCAATAAATTGGATGAAATTTTTTTTTCCCAAATTATTATTTAAAAAAAAATCATTTTAGAAACAAAAACTCTTACCCAATTTTTTTTTTAACTAAAAACTTAAAAAAC
>ML822979.1:26022-70711 GCA_009831015.1 Picea engelmannii
TTTGATTTTTTTTTTTTTAAATTGTTTAGTTTTAATTTAAAAAAAAATTAAGTTAGAGTTTTTGTTTTTAAAATGATTGTTTTTGGGGAAGTTTTAAATTTGTTTTATTTTCTTTTTTTTACCTCTATTTTTTTTTTCGTTAATTTGAGTTTTGAATATATTTTTTTAAATGTGGGTTTTCTTCATTTAAAAACAAAATTGCAAATATTTTCTTCCTTCTATTTTTTTTTATGTAAATTTTGAAAAAAAATCTTGTAAATAAATTTTCAAGTGACCATTAGGGGTCCAATTTTTGGTTGTTTGTTTCCATAGGAATATGTTGCCAATGCCACATTTTCAACTAGATCATAAATAACTATAATTTTAATGTTTGCAAATTTTTGTTTTGTTTTAGGTAGCATCACTTTTTTATTTAGGTGTTGATTTTAATGTTTTTCTCAGCAACTATAAGATTTTTGAAGGTCATGCTTAAAAAATGTTGTAATTTTAATCCCATTAGAAAAACTGGTGCTGCCGATAGCACCACTTTTTGATTTGGGGATTGATTTTCATGTTTTGTTTTGCAAAAATATGGGTTTTAAGGGCTAGATTTCTCGTTTTGAGGTCACAGTTCTCGTTAAGTTGGAAATATTGTTGTAGTGGTTGATTTTCTTTCAAGAATCACATCTAACAAAACTAAGCCACCTATAGAAGTTTTTTTTCGTTATGAGCACCCATTTATGGTTTCTACTAACTCCCCTAAGTTTGGAGATATCGCTAATTACATGAATGTAGGTGGACTACCACATCATTTATCTCCAAAAGAGTGATAGAAGATCATCAAAAGAGTTTGGAGATTCTCATGTACTAACAATTGCCTCTTCGACACAAGATTGGATCTCATTATTAGAATATGCATATGAGAAGAGGAGATCAATGAACTCTAGAAATCCTTCCATGACAACCCATGTGGAGGCCACTTTGCAGGAAAGAGGACCAAGTACAAGGTACTTCACCAAAGTAACTATTGGCCCACTATCTTTGAAGATACCAAGGAATATGTAA
Organism: Picea engelmannii; assembly: GCA_009831015.1. Classification (NCBI taxonomy): domain Eukaryota; kingdom Viridiplantae; phylum Streptophyta; class Pinopsida; order Pinales; family Pinaceae; genus Picea; species Picea engelmannii. The sequence continues at coordinate 27,067 of ML822979.1, forward strand.
AAAGGTGTGATAGCTTCCAGTGAATGAGAAGATTGGTTCAATCAGTCTAGATGACATTACAACCATTGTTGGAATTAGAACCCTTTGATAAATAGACCTAGGAATTTTTAGTGTTATCGGACTAATCGGTAGGTGCGGACACTAACTGATCTCCCTAGATCCACCTAGATCTAGAAAAAAACACACCAGAACATGATGCTTTCCTTAAGTTTTAGATATTGAATTTACTAACTAAAGAGGGATGAGTGACATACCGTTTAAATGTCACTTCCTCTTTCCATTTGCATCCTAACTATGTTCCAACACTCATACAATGATGATCCTGAAAAAGAACGCAACCAACCAAAGTGATAGCAATAGCATAAACTCAATATAAACCTATGTATGTGATCAAGGAATCATACAATAAAACACAACAAGATTTATAAGAAAGAATCATATTATTATATCATATTAAATGTGAAAGAGAGATTACAACCATGGCCTTGATGTCGTAAGGTCCCTTCCAACTGTTCTTCATTCCCCACATACTTTCACTCCAAGAATTTTGAGAGCACAGATCTGATAATATTCACAGTCTATCTTGACAAAGAAAAAACTCAAAGCCACTCCAACCAAGCTAATAATTCAAAGCCAACAAAAGCTAACTTTCTCCATAAGAACTCCTCTCCTTTTATAAGTTGAAGAGGATAAGGTGAGAAGGTTAGGATGATCACACTAAATCATGAATGCAAGTAAGATCCAAACCATTCGGATGCCACCTCACCATAGAAGTTTCTCCTTCTAGAAGATTCAAGAAAATGCTTGTTTTTCCCACGTGTAGGCATTCTCGCACCCTGCCTATAGAGAAACCTGCGAACATCTCGCACCCTAGTTATGGTGAAACCTGTGAAAATCGGGCATTCTCACACCCTGCCTATATAGCAACCTGCAAACTTCCTTTTTAACATGGTTTTTACAAGGCAAAATGCAACTTCTTTTCTCAGGAAAAGTTCTTATCCCTTCTCTCTTCAGGAACTCATGCCACTGACCCCTCTGAAGGCAACAGATAGGTATACATCATTAATAGTCATAAGGATGATGAAAATAATGTGTAACAGAGAGCCCCCCAAAGTATAAAGTTAGAACAGAGTGATAGTTGAAATACTTTGTCGAGTGTGTGTAGGGAACAAGAAATAGTCGGTCGGAAACCTGCCAACAAACAAGGAAATACAATACAATAATATATCATCACTAAGGTAGGCATTTCCATACTCAGAATACAAATGACTCAAAGCATGAATGCCGACATGCAAAGATCAATGTCAAGTAGAACAGTTCATGGCCACCAAACATACACTGTGGATCCATGCCAATATGACTCAAATCTGAACATAGCCACCAAAAATACACTGTGGATCTATGTGTTAAAGACTCAAATTTGAACATAGCCACGATTCATACAATGTGGATGTATGCAACAGTACAAAATGAATATACTTCAACGCAACTTGGATCTATCAGAAAATATCCAGGGTCTTCATCTCCATCACTCTATAGCACGAATCTAACCATGTGAATACATGTGTTGAAGTCAAACATGGTATAAACCACTTGATTACCAGTCATTAGTGTATATCATTAACAAGCACGAGGGAAATCACCATTAATGTCAATGACTCCCAAGGTACACTAGTACAATCCAACGAATGAGAATTAATGAGCTGAAGTCGAACACTCGGTGGAATATCCCGATCAGGGGTCAATAATGAATACCCATTGTCAAAAGTGAGGAAACCTGCCATTGAGGCATGCAAGTTCCAAGGTACCAATTAGTTTCTAAGTCTAATTCTTGGATAATGAGTTGAAGTCGACAGGAAAAGAATCATCACAGGAGGGCCTTAATGTATCCCACATCAATGACACGAAACAAGTAACAAGATTTGATGTAGATCAGAGTAACAATTGATTCGGGACTGACTTAGGGATGGCCGACGCAATAGAAGGCTTAAATATTGGATAAATGGCCGACACAATAGAAGGCTTTCCGGGTTGAATTTCTCTTTGAACATATTGACGACACGACAACTATCTTGGAAATGCTGACTCAACAACAAGGATCACAGACCGATTTGTAATCTTATAAAGGAGTACGATTAGGAGACAAGAAAATTTTCCATTCTAGACACAAAGAAAGTGAAAGGGTGTCATGTTCAAAAGTGACTCTTTTATCAAATACAGGTTTAGACACAATTCTTTCCCAATTTTTTCCCCCACCATTTCTGGCGAGTACCTCTTTATTTTTACACAAGCTTGAGGAGGATAACATATGCTTGTCGATGTAAGCTCATTCTTCAGACAAGTCCCTCGGAGTATGTTTAACGAACCCTAGGAAGGAGTGGTTCGGTCCCATGTGGGCCTTTCGATGTTTGTTTAATGAGTCCAGAGATAGAAAACTTGAAGGTTTTTCATGATTATAGAGTCTGGAAAAACACTTAAAAGAGAAATCTCTTAGTTCCTTTTTCGTAAAGTAGTCTAATGAGACCGAAAAAGAGATAAAATATCATTCAACATACATTTTCTTCAAATAATTTAATGAGCGTGAAAAGAAAAAGGTCATTCGACAATCTTTTCATGTTTAGAGAGTCTGAAAAGAGCTTAAAGAGGACTTCAAGGGGTTCCTTTTTCATATAACCTTTATGAGTCCGAAAAAGTGATAAAATTATACTCAATTACATTCTCATTGATTTACGAGCATGAGAAAGAACAAAGACTAAGCTCGGTAACTTATTCTCATGTATTTACGAGCATGAGAAAGAACAAAGACTAAGCTCGGGATTGTTTTCATTTTTAAACAAGCTTTTAAACAAAACAAAACTATGCTTGGGGTAGACTTTAGTTTTTACACAAGATTAAAAACTAAACAAAACTATGCTTGGACCTGGTTTCATTTTTACGCAAGCTTGAACCAGAGGGAACTATGCTTGAGGTAAGTGGTTTCATTTTTACACAAGCTTGAACCATAGAAAACTATGCTTGCGACTCCCCAATGCATAACACATGGAAGGTTGGTACTTATCCCCCAGCTTAAGAAACTAGCGGATCTACTTCATCATGAAGTCCAAAGGCTAGAAGTATTTCCCCCCAAGCTTCGTTTCATCCAACGACAAAGGCGGAGGAAATGAAGCTTCAAATACTAGACGAAGGACTTGACTCAAAAAGAGAGGGGGAAAACTATTTCATTTTTTAACGAGCTTGACACAAAAATAAGAACTATGCTCATAACCTCTATTTCATTTTTTAATGAGGTTGCCACAGAGACAAGAAAACTATCCTCAAGTGGTTTCATTTTTTAGCAAGCTTGAAATTAGAAAACTATGCTCAAGTTTGGTTTCATTTTTTAACGAGCTTGAAATCAGAAAATCATGCTCAAGGACCTCTGTTTCATTGTTTAATGAGGTTTCCTCAGAGACACAAAAACTATCCTCGGAGACCTCTATTTCATTTTTTAATGAGGTTGCCTCAAAGACGCAAAAACTATCCTCGAAGACCTCTGTTTCATTTTTTAACGAGGTTGCCTCGGAGACGCAAAAACTATCCTCGAAGACCTATGTTTCATTTTTTAACGAGGTTGCCTCAGAGACACAAAAACTATCCTCAGATGTGGTTTCTTGATCATGGATTCCAAAAGGACAATGCTTCAGAATGACACCATGTCAAGGGACAAAACTCAGTCATGGCTTCCAAGAGGTCTTCACTAGAAGGAAGAAACACACTCTGGAAGGACACCATGTCGAGGGTCATGACCGGAGTAAAGAGATTAGGTTCTAAAACCCTATCAAAGAGATCACCATGTCAACTACTAGATCTAAGTCATCAGAAGTTGAAGCCAATGGTGACAACGCCACATAATTGACCTGTGGCGGGGGCGATTCCGTCTGCATATAAGAACCATTTAGGGAGGCAATCCAGGTGGGATCAATGAATGAATGTTGATCAACAGTCACAACCCATCCATCATGAGGGAAATATATCACACAAAAAAGAGTAGACACAATAGCATTCATGGCATAGACATAATCTTGCCCAAGGAGTAAATAAAAATCCAAGGGGTCTTGGACTACCATGACGTCAATAAAAATAGTTTTCCCTCCCAAAGTTACAAGAAACTGAGGAAGGGTCCCTAAAGGTTGACTAGTTCTTTTGTTAAAAGCTAACAAATTATGCGTAACTGGGGCAAGTGGAGGACAACCTAAAGCTTGTCAAGCAATAGAGGACAAAATACTAACAGATGCACCTTCATCTATCAGTTTCTGAGGAATGTCTCGACTACAAATCTGTACTGTAATCTGGAAAGGAATGTGAGAGGGAAGACGAGGTCCAATTAGCACACCCCAATCAAAATTGATGGTCTCATTACTTGGAGGGGGTCCTACAGGAGAAGGAGGAATACCCCTCAGCACGAGAGATTCTGTATCAACAAGAAAAACATGAGTAGTATCGGGTTTACTCTTGAGTGGGAGAGTAGGATCGACCGATGGAGAGATCATATCGACCACTTGAGTTTCATTCTCCAGGGGGAGAATGGGGTCGATAGGTGGAAACTGATCGACCACTTAGGTTTCCTTCTCTAAGGGGAGAGTGGGATTGACCGATGATGGTATCGGATCAACCACTTTGTCAACTAGTTCAACTAAGGACTCAACCATATTGAGGACATGATCAATCGGATTGACCGGTGAAGGGACCAGAGTGATCATTCCATCAACTATAGGTGGGTTGAGAGAAAGCTTACGATAAGCAGCTGGGAGTTGAGGTTGTGAAACAATCATGTATTCCAGTAATTTTGAGGCTTTGTCCATATCAGGGCAAAGATGAGTTAGATGACTCCCTTTGCATAACATACATGGGAACTTGACTCTACTTTTCTTCTTCCCAACCGTAACTTGACTAGTTGATGGGAGGTCATCAATATGTTGTTCAGAGGCTGATGACATGGGTTGGTCAGGGTGTGTAGACCATACTTCTATAACCTTGGATGGATCTGGGCAATCCTTAAGAATATGGCTACCCTTACAAAGCCTGCAAGGGTACTCGGACTTACAGGTTGTTTGGGTGATCATGACATCATCAACATTCCCAGCATGAGTAACAGTAACTGGTTGTTTTCCAACATGTTTGACAGTGGTTGGAGTTTTTGACCCTTTTTTATCTTTCTTCTTCTTAATCTTCCTTTTCTTCTTCTTCTTATCCATCACGTTACTAGCTTCAGAACTTTCACTTGATGAAGAAGATGAAACGGAAGGCGACCTTGCAAGCAAAGAAGGTGAAGAAGATCTTACTGGTGAAGATGGTTAAGGATCAACATGAGGTTGATGTTATTGGGGGGAAGTTCTTACGACTAAAACACTTCCTACATTCAAGACTACCTGAGTGGAAAACAACCACACCGACAATCCAATTGTGAGACCTGGAAGGCTCAAAGTAGCGATGTGAGGAGGACCAATGTTTCCATAAGAAGGAAAAACAAAAGGTTCCCCTAGAGTAGAGGTTCCTTCATTGGTCATTTCGGGAACTGACACCATTAAAAACAAAAATCCAATCTAGAGTCCTCTAAGGAAAACAAACAGCATACGCTAAAAATCTAGTAAACAAGCAAGCAAACAAAACCTTCTCACAATGAATGCACTAGTTGGTGATGAAATCCAACATCACGGTAACAATGTAAGAAGGGGCTGAGATAGAGCGGGTGGAAAAGTTACGTTGATGACCTGCTTAATGGACTTACACCCTGCTGCAAGCTCCCATACATAATCGTGGGTATACCCTCCAAGGATCCCGAGTGAGTTTGGCCAACGTCGATTCCAGGTACCATGAAGACTTGCCCCTCCATAGTCACCTTGTGTAAAGAACCTAGATAGATAGGCCACTAAGGTTACCAATTACTACAATGATGCCTGGGGAAATAGTCGACAGTCCGATTCACGTGCAAGGGCAGGGTATCTAGCCCAAAATCAACTTGAAAGGCTTCCACTCACCATTGTGGGTATACCTCTCAAGCGACCCCCATAATACACGTAATCTCTACACCAAGAACAACAAAGCAGGGTGAGTAACTCTGCTAGTTTCAATACGACCTCGTGATTGACCCTTGTGTTAGAAGGGCTTCCCATAACAAATTGTAATAAGTGGATTTAACTACTCCCTAACTCAAGATTCTATGTTTGTTTGCAACTTTGGAAAGTTATCTTTCACACCTATTCCAAATCCCTACAACTAATCTAATGTAGGTTTGCTACCAAAAAAGATAAAAATGTCTAATCAATTTTTATAAGCACTTTATTTTATGGTTGTTGTTAGTCAAAAGGAAAATGGTGTGGACAATATGGTGTTTTGACCGACTCGAAAATTATGCAAAGATATGAATATGCAATCTTTTCATTTCCATGAAAGCTATGCTACGAGAAGGAGAAAACATTTATCATTCCCATATTTATGATGTCCCAAAATATATTAAACTCATCAATATCAAGATTCTCAAGAAAATGAGAAAAAGGTACTGAACACCAATGCAGGATTCATGGCCGCCCCATGCAATCATGCAATCATAATTTAATATTAAAAAATGCCAAGAATCATGCAATTTCGCTACTTCAAATGCAAGGATACCCCCAATCTAATATAAAGCAAGAAATTAAATCTTTTTGTTTCAAAAAATTCACTAAAAGAAATAATGAACTTTCTTAAAACAAAGAAACCCAAACTAAATTTTTTCTTTTAAAGTGAACTATTCAGAAGAAATCTCATCTTTCCTTAAACAATTCTAAAGAAAACACACGCTTTGTAATTGAAAGACACTCAAAGAAAGAGACTAATCCTTCAAAACCAAACAAAGCAAAAGTGGGTAAAATCAACTCAAAGAATGTCAAGAAGACTCTAAACAGATCAATATAGGGTCCAAAAGTTCAATCCAGTTGTTCAAAGTAAAACTGGGCATCAAAAAATGACAAGAACCAATCCAAAAATTTTACAAACAATTGCGCAGGCTAGCAGTGTATTACAGTACGAGAATCAAGGATTCTTGTAGGCTGAACAAAGGTTGACTGCGAGGGGTTCTCACTAGACTTAACACCAGGGTGCAAACTCAAGTGTTTCTCGCATGACACTAAAGGGTACAGTGCGAGAATGCCTGTAAATAAGTAAAAATTTGAAAAAGGACTAAATTTGAGTGAACTTTTAGATCTAGAGAGTCTGGATGGATCTTAAAAAGAATCAGAGACACGAAAACAAGCAATCAAAGCAAGGGAAACTAAACTAACTAGGAAACAATCCTCTCCTCAGTGGAGTCGCCAATTTTTTTATCGGACTAATCGGTAGGTGAAGACACTAACTGATCTCCCTAGATCCACATAGATCTAGAACAAAACACACCAAAACATGACGCTTTCCTTAAGTTTTAGATATTTAATTTACTAACTAAAGAGGTATGAGTGACATACCATTTAAATGTCGCTTCCTCTCGCTATCGCCATCCTAACTATGTTCCAACACTCATACAATGATGATCCTGAAAAAGAACGCAACCAACCAAAGTGATAGCAATAGCATAAACTCAATATAAACCTATGTATGTGATCAAGGAATCATACAATAAAACACAACAAGATTTATAGGAAAGAATCGTATTACTGTATCATATTAAATGTGAAAGAGAGATTACAACCATGGCCTTGATGTCGTAAGTTCCCTTCCAACTGTTCTTCGTTCCGCACACACTTTCACTCCAAGAATTTTGAGAGCACAAATCTGATAATATTAACAATCTATCTTGACAAAGGAAAAACTCAAAGCCACTCCAACCAAGCTAATAATTCCAAGACAACAAAAGATAACTTTCTCCATGAGAACTCCTCTCATTTTATAAGTTGAAGAGGATAAGGTAAGGAGGTTAGTATGATCCCACTAAATCATGAAAGCAGGTAAGATCCAAACCATTCGGATGCCACCTCACCATAGAAATTTCTCCTCCTAGAAGATTCGAGAAAACGCTTGTTTTTCCCACGTGTAGGCATTCTCGCACCCTTCCTATAGAGCAACCTACAAACATCTCACACCCTAGCTATGGTGCAACCTACGAGAATCAGGCATTCTCGCACCTTGCCTATATAGCAACCTCTGAACTTCCTTTTTAACAGGGTGTTTACAAGGGAAAATGCAACTTCTTTTCTCAGAAAAAGTTCTTCTCCCTTCTCTCTTCGGGAACTCAAGCCACTGACCCCTCTGAAGGAAACATATAGGTTTACATCATTAATAGTCATAAGGATGACGAAAATAATGTGTAACATTGGGGTTGATCAATCCTTTTTCCCATCAATTCTCCTACATCATAGTATGAACAAATTGTGTCACAAAATGAATGGAAGCCAAAGCACTCTCAATTTTGACATAAAAAGAAGTAATTCAATTTATTCACAAATAAATCTGACCATATTCGATGATCTGAGATCTTTTCATCGTGAATTATAAAGAATTGTATTAAATGAGCATAAATTAAAGTGCACCATTAAAGAAGGGAAAACTTAAAAACGAAGAGACATAAGAATCAGATTTGAACACAAAAACTTGATAATGGAGTTTTTCACTAGTGGACTACGTCTCCAGTTCATGCTCTCAAATGGCTAGGCTCTTTTATTAACTCAACAAAAGAATTTGGAAAATACATGAATATACCTCATTTTGAAATCAAGTTGTAGAAATAATGCTTAAATCATAAACCAGACATCACCACTAGATTTGTGGTGTCGAATTAACAAAAAATGACTATCTCCATGCTCTGATCTGAATCTGGCACTCCCAGGCCTAAGTGGAGTTATGTCTCAGTTTTTGTTCCCTCTACACCTACAATTATGATAGTCCCTTCTCAAAATCCATGCCCTTGGTTGTACAGTATGGTTGTGCTCCCTCCTTCCAGTTGGGTGGAGCCCGACTTAAATATCAAACGATGGACATATTTCCCAATGAGCTCCATTGGCGAGTTGGTTGTTGGTACTATTATTAAAGCGTTAATATGGGGGCGAGGTCCCGGGGTCAAACCTGCGGGCCTCCGTTTTGTGCTATTTTTATAATGTCTGCCAATTTTGGATAATGACCTCTATATTTTGCGGATGTTGCTAGATATGGAGGACCTTCACTAGATTTGGCAGGGTCCCACCCCATATATTTTTTTGAAATTTTGGTTATGGGTCGTCCTTGGGTGTTTCAAGGATGCCACGTTTCGCCCACTGATTAGGCCACATGGTCTATGTAGATTGGTCCACCTGATTGTTGAAGTCACTACCTATTCAATTGTACATGACATGTGGCACTTCCTAGATTGTTCCATGTGGCATCTCCTGGGGGTGCCACGTGACACTTTTCTACTGGTCCACATGGAACCCTGAAAATCCCATTGGCGAGTGACACGTGGTATCCTTTGGTTCTTCCACGTGCCATGTTGACATCAACATTTTTCATGCTGACGTGACCCTACCATGTTAGCTACTGACGTCAATAGTACAAATGATGATGTGGCCCATGTTGACTTGACTTGTTTGACCACAACTTTGACCAAAAATATCTTCCAAACTATAACTTTGTTTGATGAGTTGTTTGTATCGTTAGAAAGATTGCAATGCTCTCTTCGCAATCATGACATTTTCACTAAGTTTTTCAAACTTTGAATTTTTTTCCATTTCTCTGTTTGTTGGAGCCATTCTGAACATTTTGAGTTGCCTCTATGAGTTATAAGTTATTCTTAGCCTTCTCTGGATCCGTTTTGGATCACGCCTTCCCAATGAGAGATTTTTGGACCACCAAAATCTTTCATCAATCAATCGGTAACTGAGGGAAGAGTCCCCTCACTTTTTCCTTCTCAATCCACTTTGCCTTGAATGGATGGGTTCCTTTTAATCCTACTCAAAGATACTCAACATCACCCCTACGTGAAGTCATCATCCTCTTGTCCAGGATGATATCTTCCTCTATATCATCCAAGTATTTAGGTGAAAAATAATCGACTGATGGTATTGAAACTTCCTCATCTTGATCCATGATCATGGGAGGCTTGAAAAGTTTCAAGTTCTCAACGTTCACAACTGAGTAAATATATATATAAGGTGGAAGATCCAGACAAAAATCATTGGTTCCGATTTTCTCCAAGATAGTGAAGGGTTCATAAAAAATGGGATTGAGTTTATTTCCATCACCCTTCAATCTCTCCTTGTTGATGTGAAGCCATACGCAATATCCTATCTAGAACTGATCATCAACCCTCTGCTTTTCATGCTGAGCCTTATACTATGCTTGAATTTTCTCCAATTTTTGCGTGACTACCTGGTGTATCTATTGAATCCTCTGGATGAAATTGCGGGCTATGTCCTATGTTCTTTCTTCACTTACATTGGCATCTATCCCATACATCAAGTCCAAAGGAACCTTTGATAGGTACCCAGACATGTCTCAAAAGGTGAACTTTGAGTGGATGAATGTAGATCTCACTTATATGCATGTTGTACATATGGTATATGTTCATCCAATAGTTTGGGACACTTGTTGTAGTAGCCTCAAAGAAAAAGTACCATTTTTTGATTTACTACCTATGTCTGTCCATCGGTCTATGGATGGAAATCAATGCTCCTCTTCAATTTGGCATCCATCATTCTCCACAAGCTAGTCCAAAATTCCCCAAGGAATTGATTATCTTGATCTGAGACAATAGATGTGGGTAATCCAAAGTGAACCCAAACATGTTGAAAGAAGAGATTAGCGGTCTGCTCAGTAGTGATCTACTTTTTACAAGGCATCAAGATACACATCTTGTTGAACCTATCCACTACAACATACAAACAATGATCACCCCCTTTGGTCATGGGTAAACCCCCTACAAAATCCATGGATATACTTTCCCATGGATGGGATGGAACATGAAGTGGTGAGTATAACCCCAATTTTCTATTAGTGGGCTTACAAGTAGAACCCATCACAGACCCATTTACATATTTGATTACAATTGCTTTCATTTGAAGCAAGTAACAAAATATCTGCAAATGAGCCATAGTTTTTCCTACCCCAAAATGAATAGACATAAGGAAAGTATTAGATTCTCGTATTACATGGCCTCGTTCACTTGTAGGAATACATATCTTTCCAATATGGTAAAGTAACTTTCCCCACAAACAATAGTTCTTTTCCTGTGCACCAAGGGTTAGCTTCATATATAGTTATTTAAAATCTTCATCGATGGAACATTGTTCTATATATCTATCATAAGATAAAGAAGCATTCTTCAAAATAATAGAAGCAGTAATAGGAGGTCTAGAAAGCATATCAATTACCTTGTTACTTGTACCATTTTGTACTTATTACCAAGTGAAACTGTTGAAGAAAACCCATCCACTTGTAGTGTCAATATTGTTGCAATTTGTTTTAGGCTTGAAGATAATGTAAGGGTTGGTGATATATATATATATATATATATATAATGGTTTCCTTCCCTAACAAGTAGTGCTTCCATTTCTTTACACTCTGGACTAATGCATACAACTCTTTATCATATGTAGGATAGTTAGAAACAACTTGCTTAAAAGTTTGAGAGTGTTAACAGACAGGCTTAAAATAGTGCATTAGTACTACACCGATGGCGTACCCGCTCGCATCTATCTCGATATCAAAAGGTCATTGAAGATTCGCTAGTGCTAATACTGGTGCGTACACTCTAGATTAATGCATACAACTCTTTATCATATGTAGGATAGTTAGAAACAACTTTCTTAAAAGTTTGAGAGTGTTAACAGACAGGCTTAAAATATTACATTAGTACTACACCCATGGCATACCCGCTCGCATCTATCTCGATCTCAAAAGGTCGTTGAAGATTCACTAGTGCTAATACTGGTGCGTTACTAATCTTTCCCTTCAAAGTGTTGAATTTTTTTTTTTCTTTCCTTCCCACTAAAAAGTGTTTTTTACACTGGTTAAGGCATGCAGAGGAGCTACTATGAAGGAGAAGTTGGGAATGAATCTCCTCCAATACTGGACTACACCTGAGAAGCTTTGAAATTCAGTTACAATTTTTGGCTCAGGCCAGTTTACAATTACATCAATTTTGGAAGGGTCAATTTTAAATTTTCCTCCTCCTGCAATATGACATAAGTATACAAGAGTATTTCCAAATTCACATTTAGACAATTTTACATACAACTTCTCCTTTTGAAAAGTATCCAATACTTGATTTACATGTCTCACATGCTCATCCCAAGTCCCGCTAAAAACAAGAATGTCATCTAAATATACAATCACAAAGTCATATATGAAAGGCCTGAATACATCATTCAACAAACGCATGAAATTTTTCGGAGCATTACAAAGCCCAAACGGCATAACCAACCACTCAAAATACCCTTGTTTGGTTTTAAAGGAAGTTTTCCATGCATCATGTTCTGCGACTCTAATTTGATGATATCCACTATGCAAATCCAACTTCGTGAAATAGACAAAATTATTCAATTTATCAAGTAAATCATCTATGCGAGGAAAAGGGTATCAATTTTTCACAGTGATTTTATTTAAAGATCGCTAATCAATAGACATTCTCCATGTGCCATCCTTTTTTGGTGCCATCACAATCGGAGAAACACAAGGAGATGAACTGGGCCTGATGACCCCTTGATCCAATAAGCCTTGTACCTAATTATTGATCTATGTCATCTCCACAATTGACATCCTCTACATTCCCACATTAGGAAGAGGAGAATCCTACTAAAGATGTATCTCATGTTGGATTTCCCTCTTAGGAGGTAATCCATATGGTTCCTAAAAAATATCATCATACTTAGAAACAATATCTATTAATTTCTTTTTAAGAGATGGATCACACCCTCGGAAAGCATCATATGTCCCGACATATTTCTCTCCGATGACCATGAGTACATATCTCTTATTAGTGTGTATGCGTCTTTTCATTTTCCCTGCACTAACAAGTGTTGTATTTACCATCATTCTATGAGCCATAACAATATATTCCACTCCCCCTTTAGTAAGGTGGTATTTGTTCTCATGAGGAAAGAATACGACTTTTCTATCATAAAGATAAGGGATTCCCAACATTATGCCACATATATCAAGTGGTACAACATCCAAATCCACTTCATAAATCAATTTTGAAGCAATAGAAAATATAATCCTACATTGTTTGGTGACATTAAGTTTTTCTTTATCACATACCCAACCAAGAGGACAAAGCTTCATATGTGGTTTTGTTTAAAGACCCATTTTCCCGACAAGTGCTTCAGATATTAAGTTTACCTAGGAACCCATATCAAATAATGTATCTATATTAGTATGTTTAGATACTAATATTATGTGAAATAACTCATTCCTCTTTCATTCATCAACATGAGATTCATCATTGGAACTAGAACTAGCATGAAGAGAATATTTACCTTGTACTCCAACCATTGTGATATTTCCTTCATCTCCTGAATCGGAACCAAGATCTTGTTTCACTTTAGCGACAATGTTTTTCTTCCCCTTTCCACCGAACTGTTTCAGTTTCTTTCCCGGATGCGGTTTCCAACAATGTTCTTCATCATGATCACTCTTCTTGCAATGACTGCAAGATAGTTTTCCTCTTCTCGTCACTATAGAAGTCTTCTTGTCCTTCCTTTTTAACTTCTTAAAAGTCTTTTGTGGGAAATTGAAAGGTTTCTTTCTGGGATCTTCTTAAACATGTTTCTCCCTATTCTCAAGGTGAGTGTCTTGCACACAAACCTCATGAAGACTAGTTGGGTTAAACAAGAGAAAAGTATGTCAAATATAATTGTGAAGTGTGCCAATATACTTCATTAAAGCTTCATAAGAATCCAAAGGAATGTTCAATGTAAGAGATTTCTTCCTAAACTCTTATGTGAAACTTTGTACAGATTGTCCTTTACATTTCCTTAAGGTTTTTCATTCCATCATTGCTTTATGTAAATACCCTAATGGATAAAATTGCTTCATTATCGTTGATTTAAATTTCGACCATGAGGAAAGAAGCTTACCGCACTTACTTATGTCCTGAATCTTTCTCTCCCACCATACGAGAGTGGTTCCTTCCAACCAAAGAGAAGCGAACTGCACGTTAACTTTCTCTTCATCAATATGTTGGACACAACAATACACTTCAACCTATCAGATCCAATTATCTATCTTTTCAGGATATCATTTCCATTAAACATAGGTAAATAAATTCTTACATAAAAACTTAATAATGGTTTCTTAAAAGAGGATTTATGGATAGAATGATGAGAATGATGAGAATGCTCAGAGGAAGAAGAATTAGAACTCGAAGGTAAAGATGGAGGCTCGAGAGGATATCCTCTAGTCCCTTGGTTTACCGAAGAATCATCATCTGCATGTGATTCCTTTTTATTCCCTTTATTCTTCATCTTCTTCTCGTAATTTCCATACATTCACTCGACCATTTATGACATGCGATAAAACACCATGTGAAAGTTTTTCTCCTGTTCATCACACTTTTCCACTTCTGCCATTTTTTTCCTTCTAGATACATGACCAACATTGGGATTGAATGTCTTAAGAGTTCCTTCACCATGCTTATGCTTGGCCCTAGTAAACATTCACTCTCAACAATTTAAGTCAAGGATGACTGCTCCAATACCAACATGATCTGGGATCTTTTCATCGTGACTTATAAAGAATTGTATTAAATGAGCATAAATTAAAGTGCACCATTAATGAATGGAAAACTTAAAAATAAAGAGACATAAGCATCATATACAAACAAAAAAACTTGATAACAAATTTCGTCCCTAGTGGATTATGTCTTCGGGTCCTGCTCTCAAATGGGTCGGCTCTTTTATTAAATCAACAAAATAATTTGGAAAATAGATGAATATACCTCATCTTGAAATTAAGCTGTAGAAATAATGTGCAGATCAGAAAACATACATCACCACTAGATTTGTGGCATCGAATTACCGAAAAATGACTATCTCCACGCTACGATATGACTCTTGCACTCCCAGGCCTAGGAGGAATTATGTCTTGGTTTTTGTCCCCTCTGCACCTACAATTATGGCGGTCCCATCTCAAAATATGTGTACACGATCATATGGTTGCACCCCCTCCTTCTAGCTAGGCAGAACCTGACTTATATAGAAAACGGTGGACAAATTTCCCAACGGGCTCCGTTGGCGAGTTGGTTGTTGGTATTATTATTAAAGCATTAATATGGGGGGGAGGTCCCAGGGTCAAACCCATGGGCATCCCTTTTGGGATATTTATTATAATGCCTACCAAGTTTGGAGAATCACCTCTATAGTTGGCGGATCTTGCTAGATATGGCGGACCTCCTTCATATTTGGCGGGGTCTCACCCCATATATTTTTTTGAAATTTCGGTTATGGGCCATCCTTGGGCATTTTGGGGATGCCACGTGTCTCTCACTAATTGGGCCACACAGACTTTGTAGATTGGTCCACCTAATCGTTGAAGTCACTACACTGTCAATCGTACATGACACATGGTGCTTCCTGGATGGTTCCACATGGCGTCACCTGCAGGTGCCATGTGGCACATTTCTACTAGTCCACATGGACCCCTAAAAAGCCCATTGGCGGGTGACACATGGTAGCCTCTGGTGCTGCCATGTGGTATGCTCAAGTTAGTAGTCATCATGCTGATGTCACCCTACCATGTCAGGTGCTGACGTTAGGTTGACGTCAGCAGTATGGACAATGATGTGGCCCCTATTGACTTGACATGTTTGACCAAAACTTTGACTGTGAATATCTTCCAAACTGTAACTCTGTTTGATGAGTCATTTATGTTGTTAGAAATATCATGACACGCTCTTCGTGATCATGAAATTTTCATTGATTTTTGGGAACTTTGAATTTTTTCCCTTTCTTTGTTTGTTAGAGCCATTATGAACGTTTTGAGTTACCTCTATGAATTCTGAGTTATTCATAGCCTTCTCTGGATCCTTTTTGGATCATTCAAGATACCTTAGGAGATCATTAGTTATGGAGGAACACAATTCACTTCAAGTCTAATAATATAATTAATGGAAAAATACAATATCAAACACAAGGTTACCACACCATAGACAACAAACAAATCAAAGGGACAAACAAAATCCTTGAGGCCATCATCACCAAGATTTTCATATTACACCTCAAGGATCGAGGCTGACAGACTACCTGAAGCTCTATGGGCCTACAGGACAACATGGAGAACTACTACTGTTTGCAACCCATATGGATTGGTTTATGGAAATAGAATATTGTTGCCAACTGAAACAATGATCCAAACACTGAAAAAAATCATACAACTTCGAATGGACCTAACTGAAGATCATAAACAGAGACTCCTTTGGATCAATGAGCTACATGAACTTTTTCAAGCTACCCTACATTGCAAAACAATAATACAACATCAAATATATCAATTGTAGATTGAGGTGATTACCTGCACAAGATATCTAGTTATCAGAAGAATGAACACAGCTTGCAAAAGTGAGAAGACAAGAGAAAAATTGGAGACAAAAGAATAGAATAGTATTAACCAAAAAAATGAATGATAATTTACACATGATATACAATGTATAGCTCAACTAATTCACACTAGAAGAGGAGACAATGCACCATAATGGTGGTCAAAAGATATTTGGACACACACGTGCAATTATCGGAGTTAACTGCCACCTAGTCCCATTTAACTAGTCATGTAGTCTTTATTTAACTGAGTGAGATGTGTGGAAGTGAGAGAAAAAACATGCAATTATTGGTCATAAAAACAAGGTTTCCATGCATGAGTGACTTACACTAGTATAACTAAGTGTAACTAACTCTAAACTAAAGAGAACATTCTCCTAGAATGTAGGAGAGGTTCCTAAAAAATAGGGGACCCTTAACAATGACTAATAAACATATAAAAACAACAAAAAATATCCTAGGTATGTGTATATTTCCAACACGCCCCTTGAACACTACTATGGGGTAATAAAGCATGTTTCCCAAAAACTACTGCCATATTAGGTACCCATGAACAATAAAACTAATGAACATTGAAGATAAAGTGAGGAAAGAGGCAAAACCTCAGGGGAAACCCCCCTCAACCTTAAGGTACAATGCATCAAACGAATAAAAGACAGTTGTTAAGAAATCGTGTCCTTCACTCCAAGACAATCGCATAGAGAGTGAAACTTCTACTCAGTGAAGGTCTTCACGAAGATGTCAATGTTCTGTTCAAAGGAAAAACAGAGATGAAAGTTGATGATCCTCTCATGGACTAGATATTTGACGTAGTGCATATGGATCTTGATATGCTTTGTCTGGTGTCACTACACTGGGTCTCTGCAAAACTTGAGTGTACTCTGGTTGTCACACCAAATGACAGTCGATATTTATAACTTGATGACCAACTCGGTAAGGAATTTTTGTAGCCATAATACCTGGATGGTGATGTTAACTACTCATCTATACTTAGCCTCAGCTGAAGATAAAACAATAAAGGATTTCTTCTTACTCGAACAAAAGATAAGACATGAACCCAAACTGAGAGTGTATCCAACTGTGGACTTACAATTAGTATTGTCGCCTACCTAATCAAAATCTATGAATCCTATGAGTTCTAATGTAGATCCTAATGTATAATGAATCCCATTGTTGATGGTGCCCTGAACGTACTAAAGAATACACTTTGCAGCCTTCCAGTGTAACTTGTGTGGCTCCTGCATGTACTTGAGATTGATCCCACTTCATATGATAGGTTTTGTCGGGTGTGGGAGAGATACAAAAATTCCACACTAGTTGTTTGTAGAAAGTGTTGTGAACCAGTGGTGTATCCCCTCCATCCTCAAGTCCCACCCAAGATAAGAAGGGGGTAGGGGAGAACTTGTAGTCTATAATGTGAAATAACTCCATGAGACAACAAACATAATTGGCTTGAGATATATTCATTCTTGAAGCATCCTGACTAATCTTGAGTCCAAGGAAGTAATGGATTGGACCCATGTCCATCATCAAAAACCCGTCATGCAGAATCTGCATCACCACAACAATCGACGAATTCGAGCAACCAATGATCAAAAGATAAACCACATAGCCTGAGTCCATCTTGGCGTACCATGCTATCAGTTCCTACTTGAGACCATAGAGGTACTTCTTGAGCCTATAAACCAAAGATAAATACTATATGAATCCAAGTGGTTGATCCATGTAAATATCCTCTTATACATATTTGTGGAGAAATACATTCTTCACATCCATTTGATGGACTTCCCATCCTCTAGTTGCCGCAATAGCAAGGGCCAAATAAATGGAGTCCATATTTGCTACTAAATAGAATGTCTCATCGTATTCTATGCCATGAACTTGATGAAAATTTTTGGAAACCAAATAGACCCATTTTCATCTGAAAATATTCCCTCCTAAAGGAAGTGAAACTAGATCCCAAGTCTGGTTCTCTAGGAGGGAGGTGTACTCCTCCTGCCTGGTTGATTCCCAAAATGGATTCCTTGCATCCTCACCATAGTTTTTTGGGTTTGAATATCGATCCACATAACAATGCATAGGAAACATGGGCTCAATGGTTGTGAGTACATGAGGGGGCTCCTAGAACTGATATTAAGTCCTCCTGAGATCCGTTGGATCCCCAACAAGATCTCTTTCATCCTGAAGATTGGTTTATGCCCACTTGGGACTTTTTTGTTGCTCCTCATATATCTGTATTGAATAATAATATGAATGTTATAAATACTGTGACTCTGTATCAGAACTCAAAAAAAATAGAGTTTTAATGTGTGGACTCATAATCTCAAACTAGTGGAAGGACAAAAGTACTTGCATGGGGTTCATGTGGATTAGACGAGAGACTTTCCTAAAAAATGAACACTATTCTCAATGATGAGGTGGTATGTAGAGAGATCAATGAGTCTATATCCCTTCACATAATCTGGTTATCCAACAAATATAGATATAGTGCTTTGAGGATCGAGTGATTTCCTCTTTTCAGAGGGAATATTGGCCCATATACTTGAGTTGAAGACACAAAAGTAGGTGAATTCTGGTTTGTTATCGCTCCAAGCCTTGAAAGGAGTCATGTATTTAATGTATATGTGAGGGGATATATTATTAATTTTATTGGCACAATTAAGGTCCTCGGCCCAAAGCATGGGAGGAATTTATCATCCATGCAATATGAAAGAGGCCATCTCTTTGAGAGATCTCTTTTTCGACTCAACAACTTCGTTCTGATGCAAATTATATGGTACTGTGTGCCACAATTGTATCCCATCCCGAAGAAAAATATTTTGAACATATATATTTACATACTCCCCTCTATTATCTGTATGAAGGGATTTGAGCTTCTCCTTGATTCAATATGAACAAGTGCTTTGAACTCTTTGAGATGCTCAAAGACCTCAACTTCTTCCTAATAAACAAATACTCAAGTATAACGTGAGTAATCATCCAAAAATGTGAGCATGTACCTTTCCTTGTTGATGGATGGATGTGGGAATACACCCATGATATTACTATGAATCAAATCTATTGGAGAGGAGGCCCTTTGAGCCTTACCCTTCTTGAAATTCTCTTGAAAGTGATTTCTAAGGACAAATCATTCACAAACCCCTTTGGAAATGGATATATAGTTATCTGGTGACCATCCCTTTCCTACTAAATTATTGCATGTACCCGAAGTTCAGGTGACCAAACCTCTCATTCCATAATCTAATGTTGTCATAAACATGTGTAAGTGGTATAGAGGAACAAGTTTCAACAAACTTAGAAAACAACCCCAAAAGTTTGGGACTCAAAAAATTATAGAAAACGGCCAAGATGGAGAATTCTAATTTGAACTAGCGGAATAGGTGGGTGGCCAACAATGTCCATCTGGATCATTCATTCCACCTCAAGAATAGATGGTCTCCATTGCATCAAGTTTCTATATTATATGGAGAAACATTTGTTGAGTTTGAATCCTAGTGAGCCACTTGACATGATGAATAAATTGGCCTGCTTTGACAACCGATAGAGTTGGATGGTCTACTAGCGAGTTTCCTTTGTCTTGGTTTCCATGATCCAATCAAATATCACTTGTTCGATGTAGTCTGTATTGAGTTATGTAGGGGCCAACTACTCAACTTCATTTGAAGTTTCTAGTAGAGGTGGAAATTATGGTTAGAGCAATTCCAAATTAAATATTGGGTGCAAGCCAAGGAAAGGAAGAATACATAATTCAAAAGTATTCTCACCCACAACCATGGTGATTGTGTAAGGATATATAGGAGTTGTCATATCTTTTAATGGGTTCCTCTAAGGAATTTTGTCTACAAATAAAACCACACCTTATCTCTCACCTAAAATTTTTGTGGTACTCGATGTTGATTGTGGCACTACTTGTACTTGGAATTGGATTCTTCACAATATCAATAATTCTTATTTGGATGTAGTCTATGTGCTCAAAAAATTTGGTTTCCTGATCAACCTTAGTCTAATCATGGGAGGAATATCCCTATGTGGTTGCAATTGGAAGAGTTACATCAATGGGGGGCAATGGTTGGAATCCCACGCATACCTGAAATGAGATGTGTCCAATAGAGATGTGGAGGGATCTATTGTAGCTATGTTGAACATAAGGAAGACTTCCATCCCATGTCTGTGTATGTTTGGAATTTTACATCCTCAAGATATGGACAATCATCAAGTTAACTACCTCTATTTTTCCATCAATCTGTGGGTGGAAGGAAATCGGTTTTGTCATCTTTGTGTCTAGGATCAACCATAGGATGGACCAAAAATTGCTCAAGAACCTACTATCTAAATCATAGATAATATTTCATGGGAGCCCAAAATGAACCCAAACATGTGTAAAGAAGAGCTTGGTGGTGGCCTTGACTATGATTCTCTTCTTGTAGGGTGCCAAAACTGCCATCTTAGAGAATTGATCAACGACCACAAATACATAGTCATTCTCGTGCCTAGTTGAAGGAAAAATGGACATGTAGTCCATGAAGATGGAATCCCAAGGTTTATCTCGAGTAGGAAGAGGGGTGTATAGCCCTTGTTTCTTGATCACATGCTTGGAAATGGTCTAGGCAGTGCAGGGTTTGATGTACTTTAGAACATATTGTTGAATCTTCAACCAATAAAAATGGTTTTGCAGTACTAGCATTATATTTTATACACCAAAATGTCATGTTTCGTTATTGTAATGAGCTTCACATATCAGATTTGCATGCTTTCTTGAAGGAGAACAAAGATGGATAAGATGGCATAACAATCCATCCTAGAGATGAAAGTATGGAATTGTTTTTCCTACACTCAATGTATGATAGGTAGTAGCAAAGTTAGAGTCATTATTGTATAATTGTGGCCATATAGATGTCTCATGTCCACATGATTTAAGAACTATGGTTAGCACTGCCATTGAGGTTTGATTGAGGAAATATGTGACATGGTTGGTGTTTCCATTCGTGTACTTGATATTCAAATGGAATTGTTGCAGATACATGGACTACTTCTGATCCGGATTATTTTTGGCACGAAATGAGAGTGGAGATATAATAAAGAAATGCACAGATATATTGAGGATATTAAATAATATAACAGAAATGTATCAGATATGCAACCATAAACAAAAATATACAGTAATAAACGATCTCTATTAATCAAAGAAATGTACAGAGACTGTAAAAATACAGACTGAAAGACTCGCTAGAATGGTGGTAGCTTATCTCTAAGAAGAGATGTGATGACTACTCGCATTCGCAAGAAGATGATTACAATGAGGATCTAGAGGAATTTTTACAATAAAAAGGAATTCCAAAAGTCATAGACATCCAAAAACCTAACCCTAGGAGATGAAGTGCAAAAAGTCATGTGGGCCCCGTTTGGGTAAGTTAGTACATCAACTTCCCAGCGTCGTAACTTTTGCATATGATCTCTGTTTTAGGCATGTGATAGCTCGTTGAAAAGGTATCATCGAGGAGATTTATTTTAGGGGATAAATAATGCCTTTGGATATAATTGAGAACCTAGATCTTGAAAAACCTTCATTTAGGCCCTCAAATGGCCCTTGAAGTTAAAACTTGCTAAAAATAGTAAATTGCCAAAATTGCTAGAAAACAGTTTTGAGCCAGTCGAAAAAGGTGGGTGGCCAGCGATACCCACCTGGATCAATCCTCCCTCCTTAGGAAGTAATGGTCTCCATTGCATTGAGTTCCCGGGGGAGAGGGAAAAACATTTGTTGGATCTGCATCTGGGTGAGCTGCATGTATTGATGGAGACGTCGCGTTGCTTAGTTCGTGGAAGTCTGTCATGAACCTGTTGAAGTTGAGGCTGTTCAACAAGTCGAGCTACATGAGAGGAAGGTGTGTAGAAGGAATCTTTGTTCTTTTTTGCAACCTTGTCGACCTGCTTCTGTTGGATAGAAGGTGCAGGGGGCGAAACTGTAGTGGTTGCAATGTCCTTCTATTCCCCTTTCGAACAGATTGTGAAGAAGCTGAATTTTGCAGTATGAGATACTACCTTGCAACACTTTTTAGGTGGAAACATAGTTGGAACTACCTCTGGTATTCTATAGAGGTGACCCCCCAAAGTAACAATGACACTACGGGGTCGAGACTCATAAACAACATGGCGCTTCCACATATATGGTTGGCCCAAGAGAACATCACAGACATCCAGTGGGGAAACATCACATAATAGATCATCCTTGAAGGGATGGATGTTGTATGACAATTGACATTGTTGGCTGACATGAAGATCTCGTCCTTGGAGAAGCCACCCGATGTTGTATGGCTACGGGTGTGGTTTTGTCGACAATCCCAACTGTTTGATGACCTCTGGTGAGATGAGGTTCTTCTGGCTTCTGCTATCAACAATAAAATGCATCGAGCTCCCCTTCACCCACATCTGTGAATGAAAAAGGTGCTCCCCCTCTTTAGGATCTATTGGTTCTTCTGGTTGAATTGCTACAGTCGCGACAATAGCAGTGGGGTCTGCGTCAATGATCTGTCCTTTACCAGTATTTTCATAATCAGATTCTAAATTAGGGTTCAGCTCCTTGTCTTTGATCTCGGCCACCAATGACTGTTTTGAAAGACATTCATCGGTGTTGTGCCAAGGGCTTTTATGGAAATCACAACATTTTTCGGTGTCCTTCTTTGTCTTCCCGTGACCCTTCTTTTCTTGTGTCTTGGACTAGTTTTTAGGAGACTATTTGTTAGGTTCATCTTTTTCATACTTTGGTTGTTGCAGATTTGTAGACCCAAATTCCTATTTGTTCTGGTGTTTAATTTCTGCTCAATTTTAACAACATATCGATAAGCAACACCGAGTGATGAGATGTCCAGAAAATCCATTTCAGTCTGGATGTATCTGTGTAGAGCCCCACGGTATTTCAAAACCAAATGTCCCTCGGAGTCTTTGATACCCAACTTGGTGCACAAGGTATGGAAGGTATTGGTGAACTTCGAAACTACTTGGCCCCTCTCTTTCTGCAGTGTGGTCCATCTCATGTACTCATCCTCATAGTTGCCAATAAGGTAATACTGTTCTTTTACCGCACCCACAAAAAAATCCCAAGTGGGATCGACCCCATATATTCCAGAATCCTTTGTGGAACTTTGCTCCCAGTAAGTTTCTCACCAATGTTTGACATGAGGGAGAGCTTTAAGGAGTGCAAAGGTGATCTTTTCTTTGTCAAAAAAATTGTGAACAGAGAAATAACCTTCTAGCGGAGTTAACCATTTTTCTAGGGCTTCTGCATCTATCTGTCCTTCAAATACAGGAATATCAAAATTAACTTGTACCTTGAAAGGTGAGGTGCCTCCAGAGTGGCCACTTGATGACGATGTGCCTAATGCTATCGGCAGGCATTGAAGGATGTGGGAAAAATTCTCCATCATTTCGTCACTCTGTCGTGTGAGAGTTTGCTTAAGCAACATATTGATAGGATCGTCTGCTCCATCATTTTTCTTTTCTTCTGCCATTGAGGGTTTCTTGGATGTGCGAGAGCGATTGTCTTCAAGAGAGACAAGCTCGAGACCCAACTTGCTATACTCGGACCTTGTCGGGGACATGCACTGAAAAAAACGATCAAGAGAAGCCTACTCTGATACCACTGATCCAGATGATTTTTGGCACGAAATGAGAGCGGAGATATAATAAAGAAATGCACAGAGATATTGCAGATATTCAATAATATAACAAAAATGTATCAGAGATGTATCTATAAACACAGATATATATTAATACACAATTTCTATTAATCAAAGAAATGTACAGAGACTGTAAAAGTATAGAGTGAAAGACTCGCTAGAATGGTGGCAGCTGATCTCTGAGAAGAGATGCGACAGCTACTCGCATTCGCAAGAAGATGATTACAATGAGGTTCTAGAGGCCTTTTTACAATAAACAGGAATTCCAAAAGTCCTATACATCCAAAACCCTAACCCTAGGAGATGAAGCACCAAAAGTCATGTGGGCCCTGTTTGGGTAAGTTAGTACATCAACTTCCCAGGGTCGTAACTTTTGCATATGATCTTCGTTTTAGGCGTATGATAGCTTGTTGGAAAGGTATCATTGAGGAGATTCATTTTGGGGGCTCAATCATGCCTTTGGCTATCATTGAGAACCTTGATCTTGAAAAACCTTCATTTAGGCACTCAAAATGGCCCCGGAAGTTAAAACTTGCTAAAAATAGTAAATTGCCAAAATTGCCAGAAAACTATTTTGAGCCAGTCGAAAAAGGTGGGTGGCCACCGATATCCACCTGGATCAACTTTAGATGGTGATCAATCTGTAACTTGCCTTCTGTCTGCATGAATTGCAAAGGCTTGTGATCATTATGGATGATTGTTTTCTTCCCCATAATGTAATTCTTCCACTGTCGAAATCCATGCAAAATGGATTACATCTCTTTTTCGTAGGTGGGTGTTACACATAAAAATACCACATTTGTGTTTCACACCCTAAGTGTCGCAAATGCACAAAGTGGCACAAAGTGACGTATGCACCTCGGTAAGTGTTGCATTCACTATCTCAATTGTCATGTGCACCTTATCAAGAGTCACATTCACTTTGTGAGGTGTCACCACCTATTGATGCAAGTAATAGGATTGTTCATGACCCCTAAGTCCTATGAGAGGAGGAAAACCATCATTTCTAGGTCAAAACACACTTTTCCTTGGAAATTTCGACCATTTTTTGAGCATTTATGAAGGGAAGCACCATCATGTCCATACTTAGGGTGCACACATAGAGCCCCCTCTACCACTATAGGGGATCATTTATATAGGATCAACTCTTTGTATCTCACTGGGGGGGAGCAATGATATTGTTGAGAGAAAGGGGGGATCTCCCACACCTTAATCTATGGGCCAAATCCTTGAGATTGAGTTAGTTGTGTTGGACCCTCATTATTCATATTCACTTTAGGATTTAATCCAAGCCTCAATGAGCCATATCCTCAACTATACCCCTCATTTTCTCAAGTTTTTTGTACCTCTCATGTCTATATATTGAGGGCTTTCAAAGGTGAACAGGAGGAAGATTTCATATATAAAACTTATGATATCGGTAGAGTCATGCAAGGGCTAGATGGGGGTATCTTGGGGAGGCTTCTGTAATTGCATCAATTGTGGTCTGTAAGTATTCTCTTTGGGTTCTCATTTTAATATACTTGGTATATTACTTCAAGCTTGTGTATTCTTACATGTTATTTTCTATTCTTCCTTCGATCTTTGTAGATGAATTTGTTTGATATAATATTGTAGAGTAGGAGTTCTTTGTTTCTCTTTGCTTCCTATTGCAGGTATCAAGTTGCACTAAGTAGTAAGGATTTTGGATATCAAACTCGGATTGGAAGCAGTGACAACAAACTTCAAAACAAGTTGCATCACACTCTTTCTCCTTCTCTCTTTCTAATTGATCGAATTGAATTAAAAGGGATGTTAGTGTCCACCTATATCTTTTTTTCTTGGTATTAGGGGTCTATAATCTAAGGTAAAGTTCACTTGTCTGTAGGGGAATATTTCTGTAACATAAATTGGTGAGTCCACTGGGGATCGACATTGAATTGTCTTTCCTTGGATCATCATAACCTTTTCCTATTTTGATCTTGTTTTCTTGCTTGTTTTTTGAGTCTTCCCTCTTCCCTTTATTTCATCAAGCAATATTCATAGTTACCAAGACAGTCTCTGTTGAATTTCTTATTTTTTATGCATATTTTCAAGAATATACAGGACTAGCTCCTCCCCAGAGTGGCTACCAAGGAGCTGGTTATCTGATCAATGCTGCTCAATGGTCTCTTAGGGAGTTCTACAGTGCTGTGTCTCTTTATTTTCAGGAGTGATACTCTCTTGTTTTGATTAGATATAGGAGAATTTGCCTTGGTTTGCTCAACTCTTTGTTGGAGGTATTTTGCCCAAAGTCTATATTTTTTCTTGTGAATTTGTTTAGGTTGAGGATATGGCTCCTTATCACTCTATAAGTTGTCTTGTTTGAGCTTGCAAACTTTTCCAAATTGCGACATTCATTCACATTGTTTCTTCCTGGTTTCATCTGGGTCTTGCGAAGTTTCTAGTTATTTGACTGATTGAAAAGGTTTGCAAAGTTTTGTTGGTTTTAAGTTACTTTTAGAATATTTTCTCTTTGAATTATTTCATACTTTATGCTTACCAAAACCTAGCTTTTATTGCTCTTTCTTGTTGCTCATTTTTTCAAGACAATTCAATGATTCCTCTTTCTCCCCGTCAATTTTTGGATTCTTCCATGAACTTTCTTGTATTCCTTGAATGCTTGCAAATTGTTGAGTGATTGATTGAGTGAGTTTGCATACTTGTTTATTTCAAGTCTTGTTAACCTATGATTTTATGCTTTGTTTGAAATACTTTTGCTTCATGTCTTTTGTATATGCATTTGATTCTTTCATTTTGATTGAAATTAATGATGCGTTAAAGGATTTGCATATACTTTATTTATATATTATAATTAAGAGAAGAAGATAGTTATATTCTTTCTTTTTGGTAGTTTATTATATTGCATTTAGAAAATTTCATTTGGGAATTGGGTGTTTTTGTTAAATAAAGTAAAACCTCCTCTCCACCCCGTATATAGGATTCATTGAAGAAAAAGATTTGCATATCATTATTTTTCATTATTTTGGAGTCGAGTATAAAACATCAAATTTTTCACTTTCTCACCCTTGAGTAAACAAAAACCCTAAGATGAAGTGCTTATAAAATTAATCAGAGAAATTTATATTTTATGGTAGCAAACATATATTAGCTTAAAGTGTAGGTTTTTGGAATAAGTTGAGAGGATAACTTTCCAAAGACATTTGACAAACATATAATATTGTGCTAGGGAGCGGTAATTCCAATTGTTTGTATAAGGATAGTTGTGATCCCCCTCTCACACAGGGTTTAAACACAAGGTCGTGTGCAAGAGAGCAACGAAGATTTCCCTTCCGAAGATTAACCCATGTAGCGTAAATATCATATATTGGGTTTCTTCCTAAGAAATGGTTAGTTTAATTTGGTCTCAGAGCTTCATGAATCCTGAATCCATTCATGGTCCTCAATAGTATTCTAGTCCACTTGTCTTCAGTTCTCTTGAAGAATTTCAGACTTGTTATCCTGCCCAAACGTTCAATCTCTACTATTGAATGTACCTTCCCTGAGGCTGATTGTGAATTGGTAACCTTAATGGCCTATATATGTAGGGTTAATACATAAGGTGATGATGAATGGGAGTTAAAATTTATTTTGAAAATAAAACCAACTATGCAAGAACTATGAAAAACAATTATTTAAAACCCAATTTTCATGCATTTCAACTTCAATAGAAACAAGGGAATTTTGAAGAAGGGTCAAATACAAGAAATATAATAGCCTACATGGTGTGTAAAATAAGATATCATGATGTCGAACAGATAAAGATAAATTCCAGAAAATTTTATAAATAGGGTAAGACCCCCAATTAATCAGGTCCGCCTTTTCCAAAGAATATATCTTTCATCTCGATAGCCAATGAAAAACTCTTTTTTATTTTTAAACCTCTTTTTTGTATGTTCCAAGTTAGATATGTAAACCTCTTCTTTATTTTTTTGTTTCATTTCCTAGTTTAGGGTTTTATGGTCCCGATGGGATCCTTGGAATATTTCTATCTAGGTGCACAATTTTCAAGATACTTTCTACATAGAAAACACAAAATATGGCCTAAAAGCCATGCCTCTCATGACCCTATTCAAGGAATATGTGCATTATAAATGTGATTGTTGAATAAATTTGTGCCCAATGAGAGCATACCTACTCAATGAATATGTATACATTGAAAGTGCACCCATTAGGAGAATAGGTGCACGATAGAGGCACATAAAATGTGGAATATACAAGCATTGAAGATAATTGAGGCTATTTCATGATGGAATTGAAACAATCATGAGAATCCACTTGATAGAGAAAGACTTTGCAATCCTTTGAGAACAAATAAATGAGGATCAATTTGTTGAGTAGCTACTAGTGAGGTGGGGGTTTCTCAAGTTCCTTGAGAATACCCTGATGTTAGTAGGATATATGTTGCTCTCAAATATCATTGATTAATGGGATGTGGATGCAGAGGTGTTCATTATGTAGGGTGAGTGAGTGGATATCACCTTATAGGGTCTATACTTCATGGCCAAATTTCACATATATGGATTCATGGGAAACATTCTACGAATCAGGCCATGGGATAAGCCAATGGAATAGTTATTCATGATGTACTACCAAGATTGTTATAGGTTTCATGACTTAGTTATCAAGTTAGAAGATATTTAGTGATTAGAGACTTGGGATATTTTTTTTGGCATGGTTTGAGTGATGGTTTTGTATGGCCCTCATTGAGTATTAGGTGGTCATGTGATGAGCATGGAGAGAGTGTTCTTGGGAACCTACTTTGGCTCGGCCTAAATTTTGATTACAATAATTATGCATTAGTTGATTGCATGAATATGAGTAGGTGGTGAGGACTTCACATTCTAGATATTTCGGTGCACATTTTTCTTTGAGAGGTCTTGACCTCCCACCTACAACATGCGATCAAGGATGTAGGATTGAAGGAGCTCCACATGAGTTGACGGGTTGAGATGATGAGGAGGAATGGGAATGGTGCTATGGAAAATTTCTTCCATAGGAGTTTATTTTCCCACTCACACCATATCTTGGTACAAACTAAGGTCTATCCATACACATATAAGGACTATAGGGAAGACCTAGAGCTCCCACGCTCCCTCGGCTAGGAATGGAGACTAGGAGTAACTAGAGGAGAAATGTTTTCTCCATGATCCACATTTCAAAAAATAGTTTGATGATGTCATTCTTGACTCTTAATAAAAAAAATCCTACAAATGCTTCCTATCCATGCAACAAGTGCCTAAATTGGTATGTTTTTAGAACCTGTTTAGTACCTTTTTCCTTACCATTTTCCCACTATTCATCGACTCTTGATACCTTTATCATCTATTTTGTCTCACTTTTCACCAAGATATGAATCTTCCCATGTCAACAAGATAATCTGATATTATTACATTGAATCCTCAACCTGATGGGGGGAGGAGATGTTTCTAAGTTAGATTATGAAGTTATCTTGGAAATTTGTCGTAAATATTCTAGACACACTTCAAAAATAGGAAAAGGACTAAGAGATACAATGGAAAGAAAAATAAATACTGCTATAGGTGGATTTACAAGACCATAAATTATGAACATGTTAGAGGACTTCAAGACTAATATACTTAGTTTCCTAAGATCCTAGTTAGATACATTGCAAATTAATAAGAGGGAAGAGACAAAATGAGCTTTGACGATATTTTTCCCAAAATGAAGAAGGAAACACACATGGAAATAATGTTCATTATATCAAATAGAGGTTTGTAGAATATGTAGTGAGGGCCATGATACTTGTAATTTTCCATCCTTACCATCATTGAAAGCTATCTACCAGAAATTCGAGGAACCCAAGTACTTATTCTTTGTCTCTCAGAAGTGACCCTGACAACCCAGACCTCAAGGTATGATTGAAGACCAATATCAATATTTTAATTCATATTTGACTAACCCTTCCATGCAATATACTTCCCAACCACGGGGTATTCCAGAAAAAAAATGGGTGGCTCCTCCTCCTCCAAATTAGGTTATAGAAATAGGGGTGGAGAAATCCCACTTTAGGAGGCCCTCAATATCCCATAACACAACCACCCATGCAACTTCTTCCCCCTCCCAAAATGAAAGAATCGACATTAGGCCCTCCTCAACCACAACTACCTGCACAACCCATCCCTAATCCTAATAATCTAGGGTTAGGTCAACCAATGCAAGATAATGGACTTGATTATTACCTGACCTATTCCACCTCTTCCATGGAATGCAATTATATTCACCTTCGATCTGGGAAGAGACTAACCAAGGACCAACCTCATATTTATATTGAATATTTTAATGAGGATGTTTGAGATGAAGAATCATAACATAAACAATATCAATAACCTTTGAAAGTTTATAATTCCCACCATGAATTTCAAAACCCATCCTATCCAAAAAGATTAAACCTAAATAAAACTTTTACTCGTCCTGAGTTTGATATCTTGGGGGAACTCAAGAATGTCTGTGTCAAAATACCACTATTCCAAGCCATCAAGGATTTGCCTATTTATTCAAATGTGGTACCAAAACTCTTTTTTAAGGAAACCCAGTAGAAAATGAAAGGATCCCTAAGCTATCCAAGTTATGGGTAAACTCTTAGAGTTAATGATGGGGGGATTTTTCACATCCAAATAATCTGACCATAGTAGTATGATATCTAATGTGTAGATCTATAATACACTCATTCGAAACACATTAATTGACCTCGGGGCTTCCATCGGCATTATGATGTGTGAGATCATGCAATACTTAGGACTTACGGGCCTTAGGGAAATCCCAACCTTAATCCAAGTCCCTGACATGTCAACCATAAAAATAGAGGGAATCTTAGAATAGTTCATGATCTTTGTAGTTTAGGAAACATGACCATTTCCCATGAGACCTCTACAAAGAAATTAACTCTCTACCCTCCTTCCAAACCTAGCATAGATCTGGAGAAACCACTACGGGCCAAGAGAGAAGATAATGATGAAGAAGGAGAATGTTATCAAGTCCTATCTATAGATAAATACTATCCATTAGAGGGAAAACAAAGGATGATGAAATCAATGATTTCATGGCCTCTTCTTCTTCCTCAACAAAATTACATATCCTTGACAAATTTATGCAACCATAAACATAGAATTATATAGCCTTAACAAGCATCTCACATGTAAAACACAGATCTCCACCATAAAAATACTGAGGGTCCCCTATAGAAACTATATAAGTTGGCCCCAAGAAAACCTTGAAAATCAACCAGGAACTGAATTAACAACTAAAAGAGGGATTGGTTGAAGTGTTACAAAAAAAAAGTGATGTATTCACCTAGGATTACTCTAACATGAAGGGAATCCTTCCCAAATTATGCACACACCACATATACATCAAGGAAGGATCCAAACTCATCCACTAGCCCCAGCGCTATATGAATCTGGCATTGAAGGACATAGTTAAGGAGGAGCTACAAAAATTTCTCACAACCAACTTTATATATCTAATTTTTGATAGCCAATGTGTCTCCCCTCTCATCATGGTACCAAATAAAAATGGTAAATGGAGAATTTTTGTCGACTATAGAGAACTCAACAAAGCAACACACAAAGAAAATTTCCTACTCCAATTCATTACGAGGTCCTAGGTAAGTTAGTAAGGAAGAAATAATTTTCTTTACTGGATAGATTCAATGGGTATAACTAGATCTATATTTCACCTGAGGATCAAGACACAACAACATTTACCTATCCTTATGATGCAGGAGCATCACCAACAAAGTGTGAGGTGGAGTACAACTAGGTGTTGTAGCACACATTTTGATGAAATTTAAATTTTGAAGGATGCGTATCACACAAATATTTTGAAAATGGATTGTAATTAAAGAACATATTTAATGTTGTAGAGATGGATAAGTCGATGAAGACATCAGATAATGTATTTTATTTTAATGTAGTCGAGTGCAGTATAGATTCAATGTGTTCGATCTGATCTATCTGTCACAAATATTTATTGTAACAAATATTAAGTAGTTGAATACTTTTAGCTTGATAGTATAGCCTAGAGTAGTTGGAGGGGAAATCTCGAAGAGCCCATCTTGTATAAAGAATTTTATTGTTTCCCATAAGTGGCCACTAAATTTGTTAACATTTTAGATAGGAGAATAGAGGATTTTTGCAGTTGTTGGCTCTCTAGTTGTTGATGCGTTGTTGAATCTATTGTATATGTTGTAGAGTGTTGAAGAACAGTGTAAGAATGCATGGATATTTTATTTGAATGAATATAATAGAGGAGTATTGTCCCAAATGTCTAGTACCGTTGTGTCTATCTAGATGAGTAAATGGTAGACTTTCTGTTTATTTTAAATTCTTTGTTATTTCTTGTTCTTTTGGTTTATGATCGCATTTACATGGTTGAACGTATGAGTCCCTATGAATATTTAATAAGTTTCAATCGTTTCTCTTCTATGAGCGAGTGCAAGGTGTGCATAGTGTCCGCAAGGTGTGTGTGACCAAGTCTATTTTGACTCAAAGCTTAGAAGAGATAACCTAAACTTATAGGTGCAAGGAGTTCATAAGTGTTCAAAAGGAGTGCATGACAGTGCATGTTTCTGACTCAGAAGTTCAAATGAGATAGTTTAAGTTGGCGTGTCGAAGGGATTATGCTCAGAGTTACATTTTTCAAGAGGAACAATCGAGTGTGGAAGGATTGTTACGAGTGAAAAGTCATCCTTCAGAGGTCGAGATTGAAGGAAACTTATCTTCAAGGAGTGCATGTTGGAGTCTTTGAATCATAAGCTCATGAAGAAAAATGTAACTTGAGTTTCAAAGAAGTGGTTGGAGAAAAGTCGCAAAGTGTGTGTAATCATCCAAAAAGAAATTGAGTTGTGGAGGAGAACCTGTCGCAAGGCATGCAGAGGATTAAAATTTGACCAAGTGTCAAAGAAAACGTTCTGAGGAGAAAAGAAGATCGAGGGAAGGACAAACTTAGGAGTAAGATCGGTGAGAAATATTCAAATGGAAGAACCCTTTAATATTTCCCCAAAAATCAACAAACCATATCCATTCTGGACAGGGGCGAGATCATTCTAGAACGTCAAATCTAGGAGAATTGCACAGAGAATAGCCGTAAAGAATTTTGACACTTCGTGGTTCGAGAAGTTTGGAAGTATTGTAAGAGCAGAGTCGTGAACTCACAGAGTAACAAAGTAATCTAAACTGTTGGTTGTGTGGAGAACACGTGGCAGGGGATTAGGAAATCCGAGATTCGAAATTCTGGAGGTTTGTGTGTGAGGTGAACAGGAGTTTCATGAAGTTGTGAAACCCAAAACATAGTTCGACCATCATAGACAAAGAGACATGCGACAAAGATCTGTAAATTTGAAGGAAAAATCTTTGGGAAGAACTAAATCTAGAGATCATGATATCTTCGAAGCTCAAAATTTCAAAGGGTTTGGTCCGCTGTCATATCCCATGGTCATGCAGGAGGAAGAGTCTAGCGCAAGGTGAGCACTCACAAAGTATGGTGTTGCCGAGAGCATCGTAGAGTGGAGTCATGGGTAGTTCGACTCTGTGGGTAACACTAAAGGGACTTGTGCGTTGAACATTCAATGTCTATTGAAGGCCCAAAGAGTAAATTCGGCTCAGGAATTTGAAGATCCAATACCGAGAGGTCACAGATCCCTAGGAGGGAAGGGGGGCTACCATCATCTTGGGGAACATTTACCTATTGTATCCTATCATTCATTTTATGCAACACCCCCACCACTTTTCAAAGAGTTGTAATTGATATATTCTCTGATTTAATTCATGATTACATGGAAATATTTATGGATGATTTCACCACATATGGTAATAAATTTTATTAGGCATTAACAAATCTAGAGAAAATATTGATAACGTGTAGGGAATCAAATGTTTCTATCAACAATGAAAAATGTGCAATGGTGTTAATTGATGGCATCATATTAGAATATCTCATCTCAAATAAAGGCATCCAAGTGGATCCAACAAAAATCAAGGTAGTCTTAAACTTATCGATCACATCATCGCAAAAATAGGTACCAAGCTTCTTAGGATATGATAGTTATTACCGTTACTTATCAAAACTTTTTGACGAATAGATCTTCCATTATTTTCTATTCTTACCAAAGATTCTGAGTTTTTATTGACAAAAATATGCTAGCATGCACTTGCCAAACCCAAAATTAAAGTGTCTGAGGCTCCTATTTTAAGGGGACCTGATTGGTCCCTCTCATTTCGTATTTCCATGGACACATCAGGCATCACCATTGGAGTTTTTCTAGGGAAACAATAAGGAAATGATCCATATGCAATCTACTACATCAACATGAATCTCTCTCCGACGCAACTAAATTGTATAGTAACAAAAATTGAGTTTCTTGCGGTAGTAAAAGCATTTAATAAATTTCAACATTATATCACCGAATATCCAATAATAATTCAAATTGACCATGTTTCCATAAAATATTTAATTAAAAATCCTATAATTAATGTTAGAGTCACTAGATGGTTGTTTTTATTACAGGACTATGATATAACCATCTTGAATAAACCAGTAAAATATAATGTAGTGGTTTATTTTCTTTTGAGACTCGCATCTAAAAAAAATGAGCCACCCATAGAATAATATTTTCCTGATGAGCACCTATTTGGAGTTTCTACTAAATCCCCTTGGTCTGAAACTATCACTAATTACTTGGCTACATGTAGACTACTACATCATTTATCTCCAAAAGAGTGATAGAATATCATCAAACAAACTTGAATATTCTAATGGATTGGTGATTGCCTCTTCCATGAAGGATTTGATCTCATTATTAGAATATAAGTGAGAGAATACAAGATCCATGACCTATTCAATTCCTTCCATGAAAATCCATATGGAGACTACTTTGCGGACAAGAGAACCAAGTACAAGGTACATCAACAAGGGTACTATTGGCCCACTATATTTGCATATGCCAAGAAATATGTAAAAAGTTGTGATAGCTTCTAGCGCATGGGAAGAATAATGCAATCAGACCAGATGCCATTATAACCATAGTTGGTATTGGAACCCTTCGATAAATGGGCCTTAGACTTTGTGGGTCCAATCAATCCTTATTCCCATCATAACTCCTACATCCTAGTATGTAGAAATTATGTCACAAAATGGATGGAATCCAAATTAGTATTTGTTGCGACATAATAAGTAATAGTGGTATTTATTCACGAATAAGTATTCACGATATCTAGGATACCTCGACAGATCATTATTGATGGAGGAAAACATCTCACTTCAAGTCTAATCAGAGAATCAATGGAAAAATACAAGATCAAACACATGGTTACCACACCACATCACTCACAGGACAACAAACAAGTAAAATGAACAAACAAAATCCTTGAGGCCATCATCACCGAGATTTTCATATTACACCTCAAGGACTGGGATGACAAACTACTTGAAGCTCTATGGGCCTACTGGACGACATGGAGAACTATTATTTTCTTCTCCCCATATGAATTGGTGTATGGAAAGAGAATATTGTTTCCAATTGAAACATAGATACAAATACTTATAAAATCCATACAACTCAGAATGGACCTAACATAAGCTCAAAAACAGTGACTCCTAGAGATCAATGAAGTATATGAATTTTTTCAATCTATCCTACACCACACAACAATAATACAACATAGACGAGATCAATTCTAGAATGAGGTGAGTACCTGCACAAGAGATCTATCTAGCATAAGAATGAACACAACTTGTAAAAGTGAGAAGAGAAGAGAAAAAATGGAGAGAAAATTATAGTA
Organism: Picea engelmannii; assembly: GCA_009831015.1. NCBI lineage: Eukaryota > Viridiplantae > Streptophyta > Pinopsida > Pinales > Pinaceae > Picea > Picea engelmannii. The sequence goes on from ML822979.1 coordinate 63,073, forward strand.
TTATATTAATAAAAAAAATAATGATAATTTACAAATGATATAATATGTATAGCTCAACTAATGCACACTAGAAGATAATCCAATGCACCATAGTGGTGGTGTAAAGATATTTGGACACACATAGACAATTATTGGAATTAACTGCCACTTAGTCCTTGTTAACTAGTCATTTAAGCTTCTGTTAACTGAGTTTGACATGTAGAAGTGAGAGAAACACATGCATCTCCTAGTGATAAAAACGAGGAAGATAATTACCTAGGTGAGTGTGTAATATCTCCAACACCGATAATATCTACAAAGACAATTACCTAGGTGCGTGTGTAATATCTCCAACGCCACTAATATATCCAAAGATCCAGTTTAACATTAGTGTAACAAACATATTAAGATACACATGCACTTCATTAGAAATCTTATTCAAGTTCGTGTTCTCGAAGTGCACTTTTTCCTGATAGATGATCAAGCTATACACATTTTCTTGCTAAGGGGGAATGTTAAGATATTTAGACACTTAGAGGTTAGTCAATATGGACTTTGTCTAATGCATGTTTAGGTAAAGCTAGTTTCTTTATTATGCATCTGTAGTTAAGTAATGCAACTGTCACAATTTATTCTAGACATAAATTAATTAGAGGGTTCATATTCTCATTGATATTAACAATTATATTGATCATGGCTTAACACATGATTGGTCCATGATCTCTATTTAAAAAACATGGAAGGTCATTTTCCCAAAATCAATTTTGAAATTTTTTTATGTAAAATATTTTTCTTTTGCATAAATATGTTGCAATTGTTTTTAACAAATTTAACTATGTAAAAATTAATGTACTAATTTTTTATTTGATTGTGTGAATTATTAATTAAGGTATTTATTAAAGTAAATGACTTGGTGTTAAGGTCTAATTTTGAAAATCATGGAAAAAAAAAACAAGAAAAAACACTCTCCTATAAAACGAAAAATCCCCTCAAAATGTATTGTGAAACATAACAATTTAAAAACTCTTTTAAAAGAAAATGATCGAACATTATTTAATATCAAATTTATTTAACCAAAACTCTTTGCAATAGTTTTATTATTCTCCTACTAATAACAATTTATTTGATATACATACTTATAAACTATTAATTCGTAATAAATTTTTATTTGTATCTTACAACTTACCACTTATTAATTGCTTATCCAAGTTATATATATATTTTCAAAATTCATTAAACTAATTTTAATACAATCCCTTGAAATTATATCGTAAAGGTTTATCCTAAATGTTCTTAGGACATGAACATATACCATGATATACTGTACATATTTCACAATTAATTTAATTTTTGGACTTACATAATTAAAACATTTTAAAACCTTCTAAAATTATTTTATATTTCTAAATTTTTATATGGCATAAAACTATGTAATAACAATTATTCTTTATATTATTCATCTTTTATAATTATTATATAACTTGGCGAAATTAGTATATTAAAACATTCATAAAGAGTAAGGAATAAGCAACACCATTAAATCCACTTCTTAGAAGTGTTGTCCTGAATTCTTTTGAATGACATTGAAATAACTAGTAGCATTGAATCACAAATTGCTAGAGGATTCGAACCTCTATTCTATGCACGGGAGGTGGTAATGAAAGTAATATCATAACGAGGACTCCACTAATTTTCAAAGTATATATGCGTTCTAAAGATTTCCTAATATACCATTTCACGCCATAAAAAAAAAATAATTCAACACAAATTATTAAAATTTTAATTATTTAATATTAAATTTATTTAAAAAAATAAAATAAAGTATTATTTGATTTTTATTAAAAATTTAAATTATTTAAAATTGAATTAAATAAATATTAATTATTAATATCATTTACAGCACATCATATTAAAATTAGATTAAATTACTTTACTTCTAATCTCTGTATTGGGGTCAATAATCGAGGGAAACAATTTCACTATGAGAATTCTAAAACCCAAATACAATTTCTAAGGATGGGCATACAAAACCGTAGAAATACAAAACCATAAAACAAAGCGAGGGAAACAATTTCACTATGAGAATTCTAAAACCCTAATACAATTTCTAAGGATGGGCATACAAAACCGTAGAGATACAAAACCATAAAACAATTTCTAAGGATTAGCATACTCGGGTTTTCTCACTTCATTAAGAAATTAAAATAAGAAAGATTTATTCATTCTTATTCTACAGATGATTCAACAAGTGTTATTCAAAAATGCCAGAATACATATATGAGACCACATTACAATGGTGAAATGCCAGATTATATGTATGAGACCATATTATAACGGTGTTATGCAGTAGAAGTAAAAACAAGGCATATAACAGAGCATAAAATAAGCAAGATCATACAAGCATTAAACCAAGTACATCAATCATACACTTGACACAATGATTTATGTGGAAACTCACTGAGGGAAAAAAACCACTGACAATGATTATTGTTATTGTTATTATTCAAGGGAGAATCACTATAGCCTTTATAGACATAGAATCATCCTCTCCTCACACACTCTTCTCTTCCTTGCACACTCTTGCACTCACATTGTACTCGCACCTCTATGGGTATGCTTCAATATATAACATCTATCACTGGCTTACACAAAAGGATCATGAATAGATCACATAGTTACACGATCAATTCATAAATAGATTGCATGCATTCACATTAACATAGTTGCATGAATGTGCATGTGCATGTGCATGTGACCGCACGAGGAAATTCGTTGGCATGTTTCCAACAATCTCCATCGACAACAATTTATCTGATATATCATACCCTTAATTGATTCATCCATCATCTTTCCTGCAAGAGAAGCCAAACACCATCACAACTCAGCAACTTCTCTAACAATAATGTTACATGAACATGCATGTACGATTCACTCAAGTATGGACCATTCTCTCTCCATCAGTAACTTGTCTAATAAATTGATGCATTTGCCCAAATCTCATGAATCATAACCACGGACCAAATCACTGCAATCATTGTAGGTGATAAGTCTTGTACTTTTGTGTTTGAAGCACTCATTTCCATGCTCTTCACCTAGTTTTTCCATGCATCTATTGGCACCACAAATTGCATGTGAAATGATGTCCATTTCTCCATCGCAATCATCAAACTTCCTACTAGCATATAATACTCGAGACATATAACCATTTTCTTCTTCATCAATTAGGAGATAAACCTGGAGAAAAATTACAATTGAAACCCAAAGGGATTTTACCAATTTCACATTATTCATACTGAATTTCCTGAGTATCTTCACTACATACTTTTGTTGTGATAACCAAACTTACCATATTTTCTGTCTCTGTGTATTTCCATGCCCAATATTTATTTTGCTACTCCCAGATCATTCATAACAAACATCATACCCAACTGAGGCAACCTGTTGATCTCAACCATGCGTATGCTTGCAACAAGCATAACATATAACACCATTATAATGAATATACCATAAACACAATGGTTATACTCACTTCTTGTAAAATTTGGCCCACCATAAAGGAATCAAACATCTTGTACCATTTTCCTAGCATTCTTTAGGCCATACAATTATTTTTGAGTTGCAAACAAATATTTTGTTGCGATTTTAAACTAACCGTTCTGGTTGTTCCATATACATCCCCTTGTCCAAAAACTCCATGTAAAACAATTTTAACATTTAGTTGTACTATCACAACCAGTGTTAACATAACATGAATATAAACAAGCTTTTAACAACTAGTGAGAAACTTTCTTGGAAATCAATACCTTCCAAATACCTTTCTGCTACCAACCATGCTTGATCCTTTCATATTTTACTATGTTTGATTTAATAAAAGGAGATACATCAAACATTGCATCTCTATCCATGACGATTATGTGGGTAGTAGGATCCCACACTCTGCACCCCTTAACATCATCACCATATCAAAGATCTACCTATTTGATCTGAGTCCTTCATAGACTATTGATAAAAACATAAGCATCACAACCAAATAATTTCACATTTGAGTAATCACCAAATGACCTGTTCATACCTCTTCATGAATCTGCCTGTCGTTTGCAACCGATGGTGACCGAGTTACAAGATAACACAACTTATTTTTTACACAACTATTGCTGCAACTTGGAATTACTGAACATGCCTATTCGATTCCAACTTCCTTGCAATACTTTCCAAGTTCCATGGACATTAACTTACCTTAATCATATATTCTCAAACACTTGATTGACCAGCCAACACATCATCCTTTCTAGAAACCCAACTTTCTAAATTGAACACACTACTCCACCTTGAGATTTGCATTCGAACAACCTTGACCAAATTCGACTAAGCCGACCAAGCCTTCACTGCTTACCTCTAGGCCCATTTACATTGGAGTTCACCAAGCCTTTTATAGGATTCATTACATGAAATCCATTGACACAATACTACGAGATACCCAAAACACATAAACCCTAAAAACCACATTTTTTTACCTAAAAACATATTTAACTCATTAACTCTTTCACTGAGTCAAGGTTAACCCAACATAAATGCCCCCCCACATATTCAATCTACCTAAATATATGTCTAGACTTTTCATAGGTGGCTTGATAAACTAAGGGTACTCATGCCTATTCAGTTCTTACAGACATATGCTCATTTACATGCAATTGATAATTTCTACAACTCCAAAGTAAATACATTTTTTTATTTTTTTTATTTTTAATTTTTATTATTTCATGGTGACTCAAGCATCACCTCCCTACACCTTTTATGTGAACACATGTGGAGAGACACAATAGATAGAGAAAACTTCATCAACCATACCTGTAGCTGAATTTGCTTATTTTGTGGAGTTCTCTTTGGATGCTTGTTGTCTTTTCCAAAAGTCCTTCTTGAGATGCTCAGATTTGCCACAAAACCAACATTTTGTCTTACCCTTATTGTCTTTTAACTTAGAATTGGTTGTACCTTTCTGATATTTCCCTCCTTCTGTAGATCGACCTCTAACCACAATTTCTTCTGCTATTGAGGTTTCTTTACCAAATTTTTTCCTTATCTCCTCATACAACAAAGCTCCCACACCAATGTCATAATCAATGGCATATGTTGTGTTAAACCACACAGTTGTGACCAGATGATCCCAAGACTCGGGAAACTAACATAGTAGCGTAACTGCCTTGTCCCCATCTACGAACTTTACTTCCATATTAGTTAATTGATAAATCAAAGTAATGAAGATATTCAAGTGATCAATAATTTTCGTACCTTCTTTCATCTGCAAGCTGTAAAACTGCCTCTTCAAGAAGATTTTATTTGACAAGTTCTCTTTCATATACACACTCTCCAATTAGTTCCACAAACCTATTGGTGCCGTCTCTTCAATGATCTTAAACAACACCTCATCTGGCAGACACAAATGAATAGTAATGAGGGCTCTAGCATCCATATCCTCACAATCCTCATCTGTTATGCTTCTCGGTTTCTTTGAATTTCTATCCAAGGCCTTTTGCAATCCTTGTTGCACAAGAAAATCTCGCATCTTGAGATTCCATAGTGCAAAACTATTCTTACCATTGAACTTTTCCACCTCAAACCTAGAACTCTGCACTTTTGTCATTAGCAGAAAAAATCCAAAAAACCATTGCTTATAAAACTTAGTGTCTTTATATGAGAAAAAAAAATCTTATACCTCATGATCATCGCACGTTTTATGAGGGTAGTCTGCAATGATTTAGAAATCACACACCTTGTCAAACTATGGCTTGCAACGATGTTGCACTTTGATATAGGGACAACCTGCAACAGTGTAATAAAACTTTCCCTCGGCTAATCCACTTCACTTGACTCGGCTCAGCCCAACTCTTCGATCCAACAACCAGATTCTCTTCTCCTTCGCTCTCTTCTCCTTTCTCCTTCAACTCTAAGCTCTGATACCACTTGTTAGGCAACAAAAGCAAAAACAAGGCATATAACAGAGCATAAAATAAGCAAGATCAAACACGCATTAAACCAAGCACATCAATCATACACTTGACATAGTGATTTATGTGGAAACCCAATGAGGGAAAAAATCGCAGGCAATGATTATCGGTATTATTATTATTCAAGGGAAAATTACAATAGCCTTCATAGGCATACAATTATCCTCTCCTCACACACTCTTCTCTCTACTCATTCACACACTTGCACTCACATTGTACTCATACCTCTATGGGTATGCTTGCATATGGATATGCTTGGTTGACATGTTTCTAACAAATGGAATGTAGAAAACTACAGATAGTTACCTCTTGAGAAAGTGATCATTTATTTTAAACATAAGCAAACCTCAATTTGAAGCATAAGAGAGCCTCATTAAAAGAAAAAGAATCTCAAAAGTACAAATTATTCATATATTCAAACAAAGAAATATAATCAATAGAAAACTTGAATATTGGTAACAACCCTCCAACAAATGTTGGTAGTCTTTCTCGGCTATCAAGAGCAGGAAGGGCCCACAAATTGTTGGTTTCCACCCTCCGCCAACCGCTTCGAAATGTCAATAAGTCATACTTTATTTTTTGATCTGTGCATGATTTTCCTGATCGGTTCTTTACTGTGATCGGTTTCTTTTTGTTGAGTAAGATGCCATAGGAATCAAGGAACCTCATAATTCCATAGAGGTATCCACAAACACATGGTATTTAGTAGTAGATGGGGAATTAGTAGTACTCAACAATGTGAAAAGCAATTTGCTGCAGGATTAAAAGCAATATATCAACTCATCATTTTAATCAATAATTAATTTGAATTTTCAATTAAATGAAACCTAGTAGGAGGATTATATGTACTTTAATTTGAATCTTCAATTAAATGAAACTTAGTTGGAGGATTATATGTACTTTGTTGCAGCCTGGAACAAAGTACTGTAAAAATTTTAATTTTAATTTTAATTACGAAGGTATTCATATTCAACTCAATGATTAGTGTTCTATGCATATTTTGCATTTTTCTTGCTAGGGTATGACTGTTAGCCTGACCTTTTCTGGAAGGGGAGTATGATCATGTCGATCCCCTTCTGGTCCCCAATGCTGGAGATATTCAGAATTTGAGAGATGGCGGTCATGGGTTTCACTATCACTTTGCTGAGTTTTCGATATGCCTCATCTAGTAGGATTTCTTGATTACTCATCTTTTTTCATGGGTGAAATTTGAAACTCGTGCTAAAGGTTATTGAAAGTTAATAAAGCAAGGTTTCAATCTTAATTAATTATGTAAATGCGAAAAAGTAAATACATAAACCTATATTTTATATTTTTATGAAAGTTAAAAATTTAAAGATTAAAATCACAATGAATAAATCATTATAACAATTAAAAATATTGGATCCATATTTAATCCCATTCATAAAAAAACATTAAAAATTAAAAACACCTGTACGGATTTCCAATAGTTTTAGTCTATGGACGTAATAAATAGTCAACAACAACTCAACATCTTACACTAACCACTTAACCAAAATTGACAGAGTTAGATAAATGTAAGAAAACTAAAGTAATAGAAACCATCAAAACAAGTATAGAAAGGCCTGTAGTCACGGCTCTTCGCCTTCTTCTCCGACTGAGCTATCATTATGATTCTCGTCCTCCTCATCTGT